>WNGS01162923.1:4076374-4102073 GCA_020271785.1 Procambarus virginalis | reverse complement strand
GGAGCTCTCTGCTCAGCTGTGCAAGTCGGGGCCACATTACCACTTATTATTAATAATGAATGAATAACTGCAATTATATTGTGGTGATAGTGTCTTAGATGATTGTGACTAATAAAAATTGTGTTCAGGGTTCAGATATTGAACACAATGAGTTATGGTGTTCACAGCATGAGGCAGGCATTAACAAAACTGAGGTTTGTGAATGTACTCATCATGTAAAGTGACCTCGTGTTTCTTTCAAAATAATTTTCTGGAAAACGATTCATATTCAGGATTTAATGGCGGGAATCTAATGATGCTAGCAGTATTTGAAGTAATAATAATGTGCGTTGTATATATATATCTAGGTATTGTGGCATCAGGTGTGATGGCTGCTGGAGTCGGCTGGTTGTAGCGTGTACCTGTGTCCTGTGCTAAGATTTAATTACCCCACACATACACACACTAGAATTACTTAGTGGTTCATTATGGTCTAAAAATGTATGTAGGGTAACCCCAACCCCGATCGGGAAACGGGAACTTTCGGGTAACTTGAGTTCACAAACCAAATGGTCCTCTGTACTGTGCGGTCATACATGAAAAATCTTGATTCCAGGTTTTCTTTCTGGATCTTTGTAAACAGATGCACACTGTCTGGAGCATCCCCTTCCAGTCAGTAACTACACACCACCACAAATACCAACAAGTACTGACACTTAACTTTGCGTACGTTGAAAGATCTTGATGAAAAGGAAAATATTATTACACGGTTAAAACTTTAGTTCATCGGATGAAATAAGCTGCTCTAACAGCAAGGGAAGTGAAAAGTGATCTGGTGTGGGTGGTCACTTAACTCGAAGGTACACTAAGGGCACTTGTAATTTAAGCTGCTGATTTAAGCATATGATGTACTATATGATTCTGCTGAAATAAGATGCGACTGTTGGTGATGGGTTGAGCATGTTGGTGTTGTACATGGGTGGTAATGGTGGAGAGAACCGTTTTTATATTAAGTGAAGTACTTTACTGTTGCTCCATAAGCTGCTAAATCTGATGAAAATAATTATACTGTGGGATTACATGACTTGATAATAGTCCGGGACAAGCAGAAAAGTCAGCATTTCACATTCTGATATGTGGGTTGGATATAAAGTCTTCAACAGTGTTATTGTGACTCGTCTGCAATTATACTGTGGGATTTATTGATCGTGGATTCCTGAAACTGATCCATATGAAGATAAAATGGGCTTCTGTAATACAAAATGTTCACTGTTCATTGAAGTTCTATCACATTTGTGAACATTGAAAAACAGAAAATCAGTAATATCCACATGTATATATTTTTGCATAAAATGTGTGCGATGTTAAGTTACCGATATAAATAAACGTGATGTGGGTATGTGTACATATGTTTAAAATGAAGGAAATTGAAAGAAATTTGTGTAACATCGCATCTCGTCACTGGTTGCCAAGCTATCACCGTCGATACCCTTCCTTTCCCAACTGCAAAAAAAGTCAATTACATGACTCTACAACAACTTTCCCATGGTATGTAGAGGATTTATTCTTGATATTTCGTAGAATCTCTCTATATACAGTATATAAATGACGAAAAATAAATTCTTTAAATTATATTATTCATATGGGTGGATAGGTTGTTGGGCAGTTGAAAGGTGAATGTGTGCGCTATCAACGTTGATGAATTGTTTTCTCTAGATAATAAATTAGCATGAATGTTTTAATGGGTTCAGCACCTTATTTTCATCGGAAAATTCTGCTCTTTCCATATGACAATATTGGTCATATTGACATATTGGTCTGCAATTTTTCTGTTTACAAATGCTGGTAGTTTTGATTACTAAAAATACCAGGTTTACAAATGCTGGTAGTTTTGATTACTAAAAATACCAGGTTTACAAATGCTGGTAGTTTTGATTACTAAAAATACCAAGTGCTGCATTTCACCTCGGAGCTTTATTCTTTGAGCATAAAACTAGAATTTTTACACAATTTCAGGCCTATATATACTGTGTAATTGTCCCCTCTTCAAGAAATCAACCAGGTATCAAGAAATCTTCAGCTGGTTCTTTTATGATGTGAATTTTTCCAAAATCACTAAATTTGGGAGTTCTGCAAGGTAGCTTGAGCTGTGCTTAGCAGTTCTTGATGGCTATCACAGTCCTAGTTACCTAGTGGAGCTTTCCTTGTGCTGCTCTTGAAGACCTGCCACCAGCTTCTGCCACCAGCTTCTGCCACCAGCTTCTGCCACCAACTTCTGCCACCAGCTTCTGCCACCAACTTCTGCCACCAACTTCTGCCACCAGCTTCTGCCACCAGCTTCTGCCACCAACTTCAATGCCTCTCAAAGAAGTGCGAGAGCTCTCCAGACTCGTTTGATCTGCCCGACTTGGCTAGTAGAACAGAAACGGAATCAAGCAAACCCATCCTCCAGACTCGAAGGATTAGAAATGTAAATAGTTTAGTGGTTTTTATTTAATATTTGGGGATGAATTCAAATAATGTTACTTTTGTTTAGCTTATTGCTTAAGCTCATTTTTAATTTAAGCTTATTGCCACACTACTACCAGTTGTTTGAGAAGCCACATATGCCTCTACTTTTCAACAGGTTTTTGTAGAATAATGTCTTGAGTATGCAATTTACTTGTATAAACTAGAGCCAGTGTGCCCAAAAACAGTGGTACCTGTGGCAATGGTGGATTAGGCATTTGTGGTTGGGTAGCACGCTGGCTGCTGTGGTGGGTATGTGTCTTTGGTCATAGCACCACAGGATTCAGCATAATACTCAATAGTGCGCTGCTGAGCTAAATATTAATTATTTGTATATAAGAGTAGATAGGTAAGATGTATTAGGAAAGTGTTTAGGTAAATTGTATTTACTATATTTTGGCAAGCATATTTGCCAACTATTAAGCTAGTAACTGTTAAATGTTATTTCGATAACGGTATAGGAAAGTAATTAAGGCTTGTGGAAAGTATCTAGACAAATGGTGCTTCCTTAAAACTGCATGTATATACAGTAGTAGTAAGAGTCTATTACTCTTGATGTATAAATTTGGACTTTGGATGAAACCATCCTATCCAGAATAGTCAGAGGAGGATGTAGGGGAGTTTATGCTTTAATCAGTATTAATGCCCATTGTATTAAGCTCTTGTGAGCAAGTTGTTTTGCTCACAAGAAAAAGAAAAGCCAGCTGTTCTAAAGGTAAACAGCTGGCTTTTCTTTTGACAATACTTTTGTCTTTATCACAGTTTGGAAATGGTTTCATACCCTATCTCTGAGGTCATGTAACTTTTAACTACCAAGAAATTGATACAGGCTTTGACTCTTGAAATTCCATTTTTATTAGTTCTTGGGAAGGAGCTTGGTGGTATTTGTATAACAACTCTCACTAATGGATGATTTGCAATGCTGCTTGTGAAAAACTATGCAAACATTACTTCATGTAACTTGTATCCTGAAGCAAATCTAAAACTGTTGGGCAGGATAGATATTACAAACTTTAGTTATCACAATCTTGTGTTGATTTCAACACCAGAATTAGTTTTGATGTGACATAACCTAATGTACTGCATCACAATGGTAAATAATATAAATACCTGAACAAATCCACAAGGGCCGTGACGAGGATTTGAACCTACGTCCGAGATCATTCCAGACACAGTTTGACACACAATGCCTTTATTGACTTGTCGTAGCTCGGTCGATAAAGGCAGCGTCTGGGATGCTCTCGGGACGTAGGTTCGAATCCTCATCACGGCCCTTGTGGATTTGTTCATTTGATGCATCACGCTATTGTGATTTCTGTGTGTAATATAAATACTGTACCTGCTTGATGGGGTTCTGGGAGTTTTTACTCCCCAAGCCCGGCCTGAGGCCAGGCTTGACTTGTGAGAATTTGGTCCAACAGGCTGTTGCTCCAGGCTTGGAGCAGTCCGCAGGCCCACATACCCACCACAGCCCGGTTAGTCTGGCACTTCTTGAAGAAAACGTAGCTAGTTTTCTCGATATCCATGATTGTTCCGGCAGTATTTCTTATGCTTGCTGGGAGGGTCTTAAACAACCGTGGACCTCTGATATTTATAGTGTTCTCTGATTGTGCCTATGGCACCCCTGCTCTTCACTGGTTCAGTTCAGCATTTTCTTCCATGTCGTTCACTCCAGTATGTTGTTTTACTGTAGATTTGGGACCCGGCCCCTCCAGTGTTAAATGCCCATTGGTAATGCTCAGATCAATGGCAACAAGGACAGGTTTCCACAGTGCTTCCTGTGCTTTTTGTCTTTATGGTCAACTAGTAAGGGCTAGATATATACAACAAAGTTCTGCTATTTATTGGTCTGCAGGCATGCACACAACCCGAGGTCTGCTCCATAGCACTGAGCCACAGCAGTATGTTATCGAGGGGCCTTGCACTGTGGCACAGCAATGTGTTATTGAGGGGCCTAGCACAGTAATGTTATTGGTGAAATGGGGAGTAAAAACTCCCAGAACCCCATCAAGCAGTACAGTATTTATATTACCACAGAGAGGCACAGTAATGTTATTGGTGGTGGTCTAACCATATGGTTAGACCACCACCACAAATGTTTTACAAGCTGCTACAATTTATAGAACAGTACTGTACATTGTATTTTTGTCCTTTGGGGATTTTAACATAAAGATGCAATGTATTATTCGAGTAGACAGGTAGGATATACAATCTTGTTGCCCAGTAGACCAGAAATAGCAATAGTCTAGCCCTCATAATTTTAATTTGCTCTTATCACTGATTTAATAAGTACAGTTTTATGTATAAGCAGAATTGTAGGTTGGATGAATGATGCCATGCAAACATTCTCACTAGGTTATGAATACGTCTCGCAACCTACGCATACACCTTGTGTGGAGTTCATCCCACAGCCTTAGTGCATTGTGTGTCCTACTAATGTACATCTTAAACAGTGTTATTGTTCAGTATCTTGATCGACTTGAGAATGGTCGGGACGGACCGAAACGTCATCGTCCCTTCATTTTCTTGTGTGAATTGGTCATCGTACTTCAGCCAAGTTATTGTGACTCATCGCCTGCATTGTTCAGTATTGTTTTCAGTTGGATGCTGACTTTGCCCAAGAGGTGCTATGTAATGTTTATATTGACCCTTTCTAAAGTCTTGAATGTTATTTTCACAAGAGTTCTGAGTTCTACTTAAAATTGACAGATTTGTGAAGTGCATTTAGATTTCCAAGATAACAATGTAGATTTGATTACTGTATAATTAGTGAATTTGTAGTGGCTTAACCACTGCACTGTGCCAAACAACAAATGCTGTTTTGAGAGTTGTCCATTTTTTCATAAGGCTGTATTTTTGTTTTAATGTTTTCATCACTTGAAATTAAATAGTTTTGAAAACATTTTGACATTAACTTTACCTGAACATTTATTAAAACAAAAATGTCCTTAACAATTGCACTATGAAGTTTTTGCCAAAAACAGGTGTGCAGTGCAGGGGTTAAACTGTCACTAATGAACTATATTTTACAAAAAGGTTGGGCAAAAATTAATCTTTGCCATTTCATGCAAGTTTTCCAGTCAGATTTTACTTACATATGTTGACCAAACCACACTAGAAAGTGAAGACTACCACGTTTCGGTCTGTCCTGGACTGTTCTCAAGTCGATCATCCACAGTCGACTTGAGAATGGTCCAGGACAGACCAAAACGTCGTAGTCTCTTTGCTTTCTAGTGTGTGGTTTGGTTGACATATTTCAGCCATGTTATTGTGACTCCTTGTCTGCTTACTTAGTTACTTATTCTCTCCACTTTTTAGCTTACCAAGAATTCAATGTGGGGTTTTTGGGCCAGTCTTTTAGCATGGGTCTTTTATCAAAAGTTTTAGATAATTCAGTGTACAAGATGTTTACTAGGATTATTTAGTGTACAGCATATGGTTTAGTTTTTTGTTACTGGTGCTGGAGGGGTGACTTTGGTATTTGTTCCAGATTTGGCAGACAATGTGAATTAGCGATTAGTTTAAGCCAGATAAAAGACTGTCAAGATGTCACTTGGTACAGATGTGGTGCAATTAATCATATTAGTAAATTATCAAGCAGCCATTTGGTGACTTGCTTGATGGGATTCTGGGAGTTGTTCTACTCCCCATGTCCAACCCGAGGCCAGGCTCGACTTGAGAGCTTGGTCCAGCAGGTTGTTGCTAGGAGCGACCTGCAGGCCCACATATCCACCACAGCCCGGTTGGTCTGACCTAGTTTAGCAGGTAAATTAGATGTACCTTCTCCCATGGTAATGGAGGCAATGTATGTAAAAACTATTTTGATGCACTGGATGGACATTCCAGCTGTTCTGAAAATTTAATATGGTCTCTAGATGTTGTATTGTGTGTAAATTTTAAACAAAAAATGCATGTTTTTGTGATTGTGTAAAATATGCTTGTAATATTGATATGGGGAAGATGACTTGTACATTACCTGCAAACATTTGTACTGTACAAGACAATTGTCTGTCAATGTGCTTTACCAGTGTTTATATAAACGTGATTCTTTCAAAGTTGTAGGTACCTGCCTGAAACGCTGTGCGTACTAGTGGCTTTACAAGATTGTAAATACTATGCTATGTATTGTCACAAACCCAATGTGTACCTTCTTGTATATAAATAAATAAATAAATAAATAAGGTACAGTATGTCGGACAATGTCATCTGTTATTTAAATTTACATGGTGACTGTTGCCTTGCAGATTATGTAAGCTAGAATTTACATTCAGTACTGTAATACAGGTGTGATCAGTACTTGTATTTTATTGTATTGATTTTGAGCGGGCTGTGGCTAGTGGCAAATACTGCCACTAGCTAGTATTTAAGACTAGCTCAGACTACATTTACAGTACTTAGGTATAAATGTGTATTCAAAGTTAGTACTTAAAAGGCTGTCTGTAAGACTGTGACAATGTCTTGGCATTGTACTTCAACATATTGTATATAAAATGAAATAAAGTTTGAGGTTTAAGTTCAGATTTTCTGCTCTAAGGGTACAGTATTTACAGTCACTGAACAAATACACAAGGACAGTGATGAGGGTTCGAACCTACATCCGAGGTTCGTTATTATGATGTTTACATAATAATGTTCGTTACTTATATTGATGATAACTTTAATAATCTTCGTTAGAATGTTATTTACGTTCATGTTGGGTAAGTAGTAGGAATTATACCCTTTTAATAGGACCCCCCCATCCCACTTTTAGAAGCTCAAAAGTATTTTAACACATTAATTAATATACATAGTGCCTAAGTCTGCAACCCATAACATTAAACAGTGGGCGTGTTCCTTGTGGTGCTTTGCAAGGCCTGCACTGCAGCCATCTCTCCCACTTGTTTTAGAGGCTTTTTGCCTTCAGACTTGTCTTCATAGTATCTTGAGTTGATTTCGGGGTCTTTTTTTTTCGTGTCCCCGCGGTCCGGTCCTCGACCAGGCCTCCACCCCAGAAGCAGCCCGTGACAGCTGACTAACACCCAGGTACCTATTTTACTGCTAGGTAACAGGGGCATAGGGGTGAAAGAAACTCTACCCATTGTTTCTCGCCTGCGATCAAACCCAGGATCACATGTCCAGCGTGCTGTCCGCTCGGCCGACCGGCTCCCTTATAAGGTGACATGCACGCTCGATTAGATCCAGGTTGAAATTGAAATAAGTTTGAGGTAAAATACACACAAAGGGATGAGGTAGCTCAAGCTATGCTCACCCTGTTCAGTACAACGTGTTCATACATATGCAGTATACACAGTCACAAACAATAAACATATTGCCGAACATTCTGAGAGATAAACATACATTTCCTCCTTTACACGAGTAAGATGAGGTTGGTTTACTTGGCCAGCCATGAACATTCTGCTTTACCTTGGAAAAAAGCTATTAGCTTTAACGGTATGTTTGAAGCCCAAGAAGGTGAAGTGTCATCAAATGAGCTTTGAGGTATGTGGTTGGATCTGAGCAGGTATGATCTTTCTACATTTTGGAAATGCTACAGTTCTGCTACCATCAGCAGTCACTATAAATAGCATCAATAAAAAAGTGAGCCAGTTGTTGCAGCTATACATGCCAAAGCCACAATACTACCTATTACGAGTATTGCATAGGTTGCCGAGTTTGATAGTACAGTACAGTTTTGCCTCGGAATAAATACCTAAGTGGATTTAGACACTTGTCTGTCTTGGCTGATTGATCAATTTACAGTACTGTATTCTGATTTTTAAGCCTGAGGATGACCTGGTTTACTGATGTCTTTGGTCATGTGTTGAGAACAGCAACTGACTAAAAGTGCAACTATCATGCCCAGAATAGTCTAGGTATTTTACCTGATTTCCCACCAAACACACACACAGAAACTACGACGTTGGTACAACGTTCGAACAGTTTTAACACCTAACCAGTTATAACAAACCATATAGCAAGTTGTAACAACGTTCTAATCCGTCACAAACACGTTAAGCCAAGATGTAACAACTTCATTACAAGTTGTAACAAGCGGAAAATAGACAGTTTCGGTTTGTGTTTCCAGGGTTGTCCGCCGTGATACAACTGGCTTAGAATAGCCGAGTAGCCTTGAAAGCTTTTGGTCCTCAACGGTGGGAGGAGTTGCACATTTCTACATGGTTCACAGATGTTCAGTAGATGTAAATACTGTACTCTCAAATTAAAGCTAAAGGTCTGCACTTTTATCTGGACATTACTTATTTAAATCAGTGTGCTGGAGTAGAACAAAAAAAATAAACCAACATTGTATCTTTATCCAAGTACATAGGTAATGGAACATGGTTCAGAATTTTTATTTTAACTATTTTCTCTAAATATGAGTGTGCATCTGCTACTCAGGACAACCCCTTCCCAGTGGTCACTGATCTAACATATAATAAATTCAATGCTGAATTAATATTACTCTGGGATATTGTGCCCACTGCACTCAGGATTGGCCATTGACCAACCGAGTCTTAACCCCAGGGCAAAAACTAAAGAGCCTAGGCACTCAAGAGCATGGGATTATAAACAAGGAGGGTTTTGCTACAAGTATTGTTGGCAAAACTTAACACATTTTACAGTACTGTACTGGAAATTAAACTACATAATGGGATCTCTCTAGGCTACACAAGTTGGTAATATAGGGGTTGGTGGTGGTAGCAGTACAGATAAACTAATTTTAATGAAATACATGGACTAGAGATGATCTGTAGGATTTGATATTAGGTATGGCAATAGTGAAGACTTGGTTAGTATTGGTGGCTTATGGTGTGTGTGTATTATCCTATTTGCAGTACAGTATCTGTAAGATTTCCTCTGCTACATGTTACCAGCTTAGTTTACCCTACCAGTAAGTCTGGAATTGACAGACATGAAGATTCGGAACAGATGGTAAAAGCATCATAGTGAAGAAACGGGATGTGCGAAAATGGAGGTGGCAGATTACACCACTTCAAATGTGTAGATACAGTATTTTCTTGAATTTACCTGAGGGCCACCATCTTGAGTGGCCTAAATGGGACAGGAAACCGATGGCTTGTCAAAGGTTCACGCCCCCCCCCCCCACACACACACACACATTATTGCTACACACACACACATTATGTACTTTTTTTTCGTTTTATCCAGCTGGATTTTGAACAGCAATATTTAGGCATTTATGGCTTCAGTGGGTAGGCAATTCCATGGGTTTATAACCTAATGTGGTGAAAAAGCATCTCTTTTTCTACATTTTCAGAGCTTGAAGCCATTGCTTCTTGTATGAGTTGCATTTTACTCTTTTGGAGAAGTGGACTAGATCAATATCCTCCAAATTGTTCAGTACAGTATTTTAAAAGCTACAGTGAGATCGGTTCTGTCTTGACTGGCATGCAATGTGTAAGTTCAGTGGCCCTCATCATTTATTGAGTTGACTTATTTCTGGTATGATTTTTTGTCTCCTGGTGCTGAACTTTCTCCAAAGCAGATTGAACCTTCTGAAGATGGTCTCCATGATTGGATACAGTGGTCAAAATGTGGGGGGCACAAGATTTGTACAGTTAAATAATTAAATACTTATCCTTGAAGCTGAAGATTCATTTCACTATTCCTTTGGTATGATTTGGCTATCTTTACTGCAGCTCCCACTTGTGATGCTCAATGATTGATGGATTCCAATGCCAAGTAGCTTTTCTTCATCAATCTTGTGTAAGGAAATGTTGATTTAGTAGTTGGTTGTATTGTTCTGCATCACATGCAAGGTTTTGCTTTTTCGGTATTAAAAAGCATTTACCAGTCTTCCGACCATTTATGGGGTTTGTTTAGATCTTAATATGCGTTTCACTTCCTAAGTCGTAAGTGTCCTGGGCAAATTTGAGGAGTTTTGTAATTGTAATCTTTCTATATATGATGGATGACAAAAAGGTTGTTGGCTCTTAAGATGAATACTAGTGGACCCCACTTATCACGTTTCTCCAGTCAGATCTATATCTGTTTAGGATGACCCTTATGCTTTCTTTATTTTAACCATTGTTTTATCCATTCTAGTATTCTTCCATTTATTCCATGTGCTACAAACAAGCTCTAAGGGGCCGGTAACTCAAATAATCAACCTTCTTCAACATGCTCAATTTTTTGTGCATAATCTGCATGGTAAATACTCTAACTTTTCCTAATAGTTCAATATCATAACAGGATTTTTTTTTATTCAAAATTTCAAGTTAAATTCACAAATTTAATATTTCATTAATTTTTATTTCATTCATTATGGGCTCAGAATGGCATATAATGTTCATTTTCCTATGAACAAAATTTAGTTTGAGAGTATAGTTTACTGTAGAAAAAGTCAATGTGGCCTTCAAAATATGTACAAAATTTAGACTAAAAAATGTATAACTCCCAAAGTTATGGGAGTTATACTTTGGAGTTATGGGAGACGAACTCTCCCCCATTTTGCTCCCCCATATGTCTGGCCCCCTAATCCCTCTACCTAATTTGATTTCTTTACTAGGGTTGAACTTTAGTAGCCATTTGTTGGACCATTCCTAAAGTATGTCTAGGTCATTTTGTAGCCTCTTGCTATCTCAATCCTAATTTTTGCATAATCAGCAAACATTGAGAGAATTTAGTATTCCCTCTGGGAGAAGGTTTACATACATCAGAAACAGGATAGGTTCAAGGACTGAACCCTGTGGGACTCGTTAGTGATGTCTTGCCTCTGAGACCTCACCCCTCACAATGACTCGCTACCTTCTATTGCTTAGTTAAGGTCTCCATTATACATTGGGATATCTTCCCTTTTATTCCTGCTTGCTTCTCCAGCTTATGCACTAAGTCTCTATGGGGTACTGTAACAAGGCTTTCTGGCAATCCCAAAATATACAGTCTACTCACTCTTTCTTGCCTAAATTCTGTTGATGTGTTATTTTGTTGATTTTGATGTTACAAAGTTTTTTTCCCTGTAGATGTTCTAGTTTTTTCTCAATCTTCATCACCTTGCATGGTATTTAATTTGAAAACTTGCTTGTATTTCAATGCCGCCTGTCTCCCCTTATATATCGGGACTACATTAGCAGTTTTCAAATTTGTTGGCAGTTTACAGTGCTTCTGCTGTTTCTTTTAGTATCCAAGGTGAGATTCCATCTGGGCCCATAGCTTTTACAATATTCAACTAGCAAATGGTTATTTACCTCCCCACTGGTAATCTCAAACTCAAGTGGTGCCTGGTTAGATATACCCTCTATGTTAAGGAACTTCTTGCTCTATTGTGAAGACCACCTGGAATTTCTTAGTGCCTCACAAACCTTGTCATTTGTAGTGAACCTGTCTGCCCCTATCCTCAGTTTCATTACCTGTTCCTTCCCTGTTTTCTTTGGACTTGGCTGTGCAGAAATTTGTCGAGTCTGCTTTATTTTGTCGTTTTCATACTGTCTTTCTGCCTCTTCTCATCCCTGGAACTCATTCCTGCCCCTCTGGTATCTTTCACTGCTCTCTGGTATTCTGTTATTTCTGCAATTTCTCCAAGCCCTTAAGCCTAGTTGCTTTGCCATCTTACATCACTGATTAAACCTTGGCCTAGCCTCTGAGGAATGGTTGGTGGCCTGGTCAACCAGGCTGTTAGATGCCACTGTTAGTCAGATGCATGAATTGAAACCTGATAAAGTATTCGTTGAAAGTTTTATGATGTTCCCTTAGTTATACCTCTTTTTAATTTTTTGTTTAATTTAAATATACAAGAGTTCTTACATTCTTGTACAGCCACTACCACGCATAGCATTTCGGGCAGGTCCTTAATCCTATGTTCCCCGGAACATAAGATTATTTGATCCTGCCAAATAATTTAACAACCAGGTACCCATTTTACTGTTGGGTGAACAGAGGCTACAGTTCAGTATTGGCACCCATCAAGTCCTCCCGGCCAGGATATGAACACAGGACAAAGCGCTCGCGAAACGCCAGGCGAGTGTCTTACCAACTACACCATGGGGCCCGTTTACTAAATATTTAGTAGTGAATGTTTACAATCAATAAATACAAGGAAGCTCATGAAGGAATAGTGAGTTGAGCAGCAAAAACATTTTTTTAAGTACATAATGTAAAAGGTGGCAATAGTAACAGGTGGAATGATGTCTGATTTTAATCTTGTCATAAGGAAATAACTGGGTAACTTATGGGTTAATGAAATAATTCGAGTTATTTTCACACCATGTACATACTATACGACGGTGAGAACATTTTGTTATGAGAAGGCTGTGTGTAGCAGCTTTTGGAGACATTTGTGCGAGTGGCTACAAATTGTTTTGACAGCTATTTTTAATTTGGCAGTGAAGCAGCCCATGAGACCATTCTAATGTTTTAGTAATGATAGGAGCCACGGTATCCAGTTACTAATATTTAATGATACAGTAGTTTCATGGCGAGGGCCATTGCAGGTCGCTGTGACGAGGCACAATACAAATTCGGGGTCCTCGTTTAGTCATTTTCGTATCGGCAGTCATCGGGCAGGTAAACCTTCTTGCATCATGTGTGCAGTGAATATCTGCACCAGTAAGTGGAGAGGTGTCCAACCACAGTACCGTATCAAGCATTGGCGAAGAGCTGAATTTACCTGTATTTACCCAAAGACCACTTAACACACCAGTGGCTTTGACGAGGACAGGAAGCTGGTGACTTGTCAGAGGTTCCCCTTCATTTGCCCTGATTTTTTCCAGCTGGATTTTAAAATGTAACAGTTTAGGTATTTACATCTTTGGCAGGTAGGCAGTTCTGTGGGTTTATAACTTTGTAGGTGAAAAGGCATCTCTTGTTTTTAGTACAACATGTGACTTGTTGAGCATGAAACTGTTGCTCATTGTCTGCATCACATCTAACCTTTCGAAGAAATTGTCTGGATCAACATCCTTCAATATACACACAAATATCACAATAGCGTGATGCATCAAATGAACAAATCCACAAGGGCCGTGATGAGAGTTCGAACCTACGTCCGAGAGCATCCCAGATGCGCCTTAATTGACTGTGCCACGACGTGAAAAAGAATATTGAGGTTCAAACCCTCATCACGGCCCTTGTGAATTTGTATAGTATTGGTCTTTATTTTGTTTATTTTGTATAGGCACATGAGAAGTTGTTTCAAGATTCTTAGGTGGACTAAACAATACAAAAAATACAAATACAAATATTTATTCAGGTAAAGTACATACATACAAGGTGAAATTTCAAAAGTTGAAGGATTTATAGATGGATTTATAGTACATACAATGCCCAAAGCCAATATTACGCAAAGCGTTTCGGGCAGGAATGGCAGCCTCAGTGGCAGTGTGCTGTGGCTACCTACCAAGCACTGTGAACACCTTGAACAGCATTGTGTTCACTGATATCTGAACATTGTACACAGTCCAATCAGGCTCTTATGTAATACAGTACTATCATCGCTAAATAATAGCAATTACATATATACAGTATTTAGACATTTTTAGGTGATGCTGTGGTCACAAGCTGAACAGCAGTGCTGTTAGCTCATGCTGCATGCACCAGTACTGAGGTCTTCACACCTGGGAATGGTGCCCATAGTTTTTTATTATTATTATTATTATTATTATTATTATAATGGAGTCTATTAACTGGAGCCCTGAGGAAGCTGATGTGAACCCTGTGTAGCTGTGGGACTTTAAAAAGGTTTATACTGTATACAATATACCCCTTGCATGAAGTCATAGCATAATCGTATACTGTATATACAGTACAATTATCGCCACTCAAGTGTTAGTCAAAGGTACGCTTGATTATTCCTAGGGTTTGGTTAGCTTTTTTACTGCCGCTCCTACCTGTTGTGGAACTTTCAGTTAATCGTGGATTTTGACTCCAAGGTCATTTTCTTCGTCAATTTGCTGCAAGGTAGTGTTATTAATGTGGTAGTCGTGGCATGGGTTGTTATGCCACACATGCATATCTTGCATCTTTTGATATTAAAGAGCATTTGCCAGTCTTATGATCATTTGTGGTGTTCATGTAGATCTCTTTGTAAGGCTTCAATATCACTTTCATTTCCCACTTTACCTGTGGGAAATGTTTGTACCTGTGGTCAAATTTACTTGTATTTACGTGTAGGAAATTATCCTTTTTCATTTATCATTTTACCCGAGCTGTGGAAGCAGCTAGTTTTCCTGCGTGCTGTGACGTGGCACCAAGGCAAGAAGTGCACGACGGACAGTCGGTTGACTGGGGTCAAGGATATGCTTAGTTAAGTAAAGTTTCCCCCTCCCCCATTTCCCTTGAATTAGTATTGTTCCAAGGAACAATTTAGGAGCAGCACATATGTGTATAGGACATTCTTTGATTGAATTACTTTATCTATGGTTATTATTATAGGATTTGTGATGACTTGCAAGGGCGAGTGGTATTGATTTATTTACTTGATTGATTCCCAAGTTTTTAGCCTAGTGAAGCCTCATTGATTTTAATTGTTTTTGTATTTAATTTCTTGTGACACTCGAAGTTCTTGAGGTTAACTTATGAATTCTTGATCGAAGGGGCCAAAGCAGCAAAGTGGGTAATGAGCCGAAGGGGTAATTAAATTCAAATTTGAGAAGAGGCTAGTAATGTATTGTATAGTTAGCGCATAGGTTTGAATCCTTATCACAGCTCCTGTGGATTTCCTCTGAATATATCACTTTACTGATTTTTTTGTGTAATGTATATTCTTATTTTTTAATTATATTACTTTTATGAAATTTGTGTCCCTCCTTGTTGTTATTGATTGACCCTGCAGAGGCTGTTACAAATTACAGAATAATACACTGTAAGACAGCTGTAATTACCTAATTGTAGTTATACAATGAGAGCTACTCTTGTGGTGTCCCAACTTCTTGGTACTCTTTGTAATGTGATACTTTGAAACTACTGAGAGTTTTGGCATCCACCACTTTCTCACCTTCAACTTTGGTTCACCTTCTCTTGTTTCAAATGTCTACCACTTTGCAAAACTGAACTTTCTAATATTTTTTGGCCAGCTTTGTTTCATTAGCCTAAATTAGCTCTTAATTTTGTCGATTCCTGTTGCTGTTTTGTACGTAGTGATCATATTGCAACTTCTAACTTTGGCATATTTAACACCTCTAACCTGTCCTCAGCTCTTGACTTTCAGTTCCAGAAGTCATTTTGTTGCACGTCTTTGCACCTTTTGCAGTTTGTGGATGTGCTTCTTGAAGGGCACCACACAACTGTTGCATATTCCAATTTTTATCTCGCAAAGGACATGAACAATTTCCTCTGTATTTTGCCATTCATGTATTTAAAAGCAATTGTGAGGGTGATGCTAAGCTTGGACACATTTTACAAACACTGAGAGACAGTCGATATTGTTCTGGGATTGTGCGCGTCAATTTCAGACATCAGTCCAGTTGACTAGAACATTTGAAAAATTCTGCAGCAATACAGCTGTTAAATTTATGGGGGATCTAGAGTATCATGGAGAAGGGCCAGCAGTTAGAATCAAGATGTATCACAATTAATGGAGATCATAAAGGCCCGGCCCCCCAAATAAAAATATAAAAACAGTATTAACTTAGTGGCTTCAAGGAAATGTCAACCTAGAGGTAGATCATTGATCTCCTACACAGGAAGAATGGATACTCCTTTAAAACCAACTTATTTATTAACCCGTCTTAACTACCCCCCATATACATTAATAACAATAATTACCACACTATCTTACTTTAAAAGCCTTGGTCCACAGACAGGATACAAGGTTTTACAATTAGGACAATCTAGGGTAAAGTCTACTAGGCAAGGGACACTAGCAAGGACTCTAGGTAGCTTAAGGGTACCACTTGAGCACACGTGGTTCCACTGAGACCGCTTAGAGTAATTTAGCAATATAAACACTAGCGTAACCTATACACATTACTACACTCTTATGCCAGAAAACGAACATGCAGCACGATACTTAGCTTTGTAAACTAGACACAGGATATGGTAAGGGAAAGAGAGAAGGAGGAGGGGAATCCAGGCACCACCTGCGGCACCGTCGTGACCACCATCTGCGGCACTGTCGCGACCACCACCTGCGGCACCGTCGCGACCACCACCTGCGGCACCGTCGCGACCACCACCTGCGGCACCGTCGCGACCACCATTTCTACATTCCATACAAGACTTACTGTACCGGAGGGTGCAGCAGTAACATAACGCCAACAATTCACGAAGCACAAAAGGAAACTAGAAAGTGCTGAAGTTTACAACTAGACTTCGTCTCTACTTACAAAGCCTTGGCTTTAAGGACAGTTTAAGGAAACTCAACCTCACAATGTTTGAGATAAGCAGTAAAAGGATATATACTTAATTACTACATACAGTACAGTACTAGATAGTGATGTGAATAGACGAGATGAACAAAGCCAGCCTATTCAAATATTTTCTGTACATGGAGGTAGGACAAGAGAACATTGACAAGAGCTGGACACGCAATTGAGTTGGAGGGTTTCAAGAAAGTTCTTGTTTCCTGAATGGATGGTGAACAAGTTTAATCCAATGAAAGAGGTACTGTAGTTAATGAACAAATCTACAAGGCCGTGATGAGGGTTCGAACTTACATTCGCGATGATTCCAGATGCGCCATGACATAACCACGTCGTGGCGCAATCGACTAAGGTGCGTCTAGGATCATCCCGGACGTAGGTTCGATCCCTCATCACGGGCCTTGTGGATTTGTTCATTTGATGCATCACATTATTGGGATTTCTGTGTATAGTACTGTAGTTGTTGAAGTCACTTCCATCCACAACTTGAACAATAATTAACAGAACTTGAATACTGAGAATGCCAGGTATAAAAGACTAGTTCACAGGGCATGAAGAGCTATATCTTACACTTCCTGTGATCACTGATAAGCAAGCATATCTGTTAAGATAAGCACCACATGCCAATGTTGTCATAACCATATCCTAAGTTCATTACACATTTGGAAGTTTTGGTGGCAGTACTCATTCTGGCACCCTATTTTTTATTGTCCCCTGTATGCATTCCAGCACATTGTCCCCCCTGTACTCATTCCAGTCCCCTGTTAGCACTGCATTACCTGTTGTATTCATTGCTGTCCCCCCTGTACTCATTCCAGTCCCCTGTTAGCACCGCATTACCTGTTGTATTCATTGCTGTCCCCCCTGTACTCATTCCAGTCCCCTGTTAGCACCGCATTACCTGTTGTATTCATTGCATTGCACTCACTTGTCCTGTTTACACAATGCATCCCCCTAGTACTGTTTACTCAATGCTTATTGAGTAAACCCTTGTACTTATTGCACCCACCTTGGTACTCATTGTATCTTCCTTGTACTCAGTTGCCACCTCCCTTGTACACATTGTACACCCTTCCTAGAGCCAGATTCACGAAAGCACTTACGCAAACACTTACAAACATGTACATCTTTTCTCAATCTTTGGCGGCTTTGTTTACAATTATTAAACAGTTAATGAGCTCCGAAGCACCAGGAGGCTGTTTATAACAATAACAACAGTTGAATGGGAAGTTTTCATGCTTGTAAACTGTTTAATAAATGTAACCAAAGGCGTCAAAGATTGAGGAAAGATGTACACGTTCGTAAGTGCTTGAGTAAATGCTTTCGTGAATTTGGCTCCCTCGTAATTAAGAGCCTCTGTAGTCATTCCACGTGTGCTCATTAACGCACAGTTTGTAATGCGTGATGATAGCCCTGGGTTACTATTTTCAGTCACGGATTCTATAATAAATCACACCTAGTTTATATAATTCATTGATTTTTTGTTTATATTCATGTATATATAATTGCAAGTACTGTGCTAAGTATTATTTGGCTAAAACGTGTGTCAAATAAGTGACTTGTTATTGACAGTGAGGCAGATGGGGTGCCCAGTACAGCTCTACGTGAAATTTCCCTTCTGAAGGAGCTTGATCATGAAAATATTGTACGCCTTCTTGATGTCGTGTATGGTGATCGCAAACTCTACATGGTGTTCGAATATCTTAATCAGGTGAGAGACATCTTTCCGAGGGCTGTTTAACACTTAGGCAACAGCTGACTTGATAAGTAATCTCATTGCCTAATGCCGATGCACGAATTAATGAAAATGGGTGTCAGTTTATAGGCTAGGAATACATAAAAAATTCAACGTTCTTCCATTATAATGCTTTTCTACATAATGTTTTTATCAGCAGTCCTAACCATTAATGATTTGTTTCATTCCCTGCTTGAATATTTAGACGTATTTTTCAAGTATACTTATTTTAGATTTTAATTCATTCTAAACAAAATTTTAATGATTTAATTTTGGACAAATATTTTTGCATTGTTCAATTTTTAGTCCAATTGGAAAGAGAAAATGTAATTATTACCCAAGTGTAATTACAGGATGAGAGCTACGCTTGTGGTGTCCCGTCTTCCCAGCACTCTTTCTCAAATGACGCTTTAAAACTACCGATGCTTTTGGCCTCCACCACCTTCTCACTTAACTTTTTTCATTCACCTACCACACTGTTTGCAAAAGAAAAGTTTCAAATTATTTTGGGCACCTTTGATTCTATAGCTTGAATCTATGTCCTCTTATTCTTGAAGTATTCCTTCAAGATTACCTCTATTTCTATTTTTATGTAATGGTCATATTGCCACTTCTTCTGTCTTCTAGCATTGGCATACATGTACTGTATTTAAAGGCTCTAGCCTTTCATCGTGATCAGTACTTGTATTTCAGTTCCAGAAGCCATTTTGTAGCACACCTTTGCACCTTTTGCAGTAAGATATGGGCACCATACAACTGCTGCATATTCCAATTTTGGTCTCACAAAAGTCATGAACAGCGAGAGCCTACCCTTAGCCTAGATAAGCCTACCCCTTCCATTTATCTTTCTTTCTCTTCTCCTACGCTCCCTTGCTATCCTCTTTTTATTCCTATCTCCTTCTCATTCGGTGGTTATAATAGGAGCTGCCTCGTATGGGCCAATAGGCCTTCTGCAGCTCTTATTATTATTACTATCTCCTCTACTACACCTTACAGTACTTTGCTCCTCAGCTCTCTCTTGCCTATTTATTGCCTGTCTCTACTTCATCACAATCGACTTGAGAATGGTCCAGGACGGCCCGAAACGTCGTCGTCCCTTCACCTTCTAGTGTGTGGTCTGGTCAACATACTTTAGCCACGTTATTGTGACTCATCGCCCGCAAGTCATGAACAGTTTTTTAGTATTTATGCATTCATGTATTTAAAAGCCATTCTGAAGTGGGAAAGTAAATTTGGAGCATATGCTCCCTTCTGTGTCCTTTGTGGTGTTCTGGTGAGTCTACTATACAGAACTACTCCTAGACCTCTTTCTTTGTTATAGTTCTTTTAATTCCTTTCCGCATAATTTGTAGGTTTTATGTGGCCTATTTTCTCCTATTTCACATTCCATAACATGGCATTTATTGATATTGAATTTCACTTGCCACATGAAACTCCATGCCTTTATTTTGTCTAGGTCATTTTGAAGGGCAGACAATGAGTTACAATAATTGGGCTGAAGATATGATGACCAAACCACACCAGAAGATGAAGTGACGGCGACATTTCGGTCTGTCCTGAACCAAAATGTCATCGTCTCTTCATGACATGTTGTGTGGTTTGGCCATCACAATTGACTAAGTCTCTTATCTTCCCTGGTACCTTAGCATCATCAGCAAGCATGATCATATAATTCTGTATTCCTTCTGGCAGATCATTTATGTAGACAAACATTACCTGTACTGGTGCAAAAACTGAACCTCCACAGTAACATCCCTCCCCCCCTCTTCTCCCCTGTGCGCTTGCTAATGACTTGTATTCCAGTCTTGTGGATTTCTCCATCCTCCTCCTGTACTCCTGCAGTGATTCTATCAATCTGTTCCTCTCTTATATGTTCAACTCTGTTTCTGCCTGCCTCTAAAAATGTCAGTAATATCATATTGGTTTTCCCGTTTATAATGCTGTGTACCTCACATGAAATTCCAGGCACTGAAGATTATAAAAAAAAATTCATTAATTGAAAATGGGCATAGTTTAGGTTGGAAGTATCTGCACTCTGTTCCAAACTGGCATGTACACCTCCCCCAACATGTTCCTGCATTTTCGAGGACGCATAAAAGGGCATTTTTTCACCTGTGGGCCCATATTTGCATATTCCCTGTGCATGGTATTGCAAATATTTTCAATTTAATTTTTTTCTAGTTTATACTTGTGCTTGTCTTGGCCACCTCTATTGGAGCCATCCCCATTTTTTGTCCTAATTTCTTCATTTATGCATTCTTTCTCACTATTGCTCTCATTGTTAATATTGCCGCTGTTATGTACAGTGCCACGATACACACTCCCTCCACACTGCTGCTGTACTCACCTATTTGTACTCGCCTATTTGTGCTTGCGGGGGTTGAGCTTTGGCTCTTTGGTCCCGCCTCTCAACTGTCAATCAACTGGTGTACAGATTCCTGAGCCTACTGGGCTCTTATCATATCTACATTTGAAACTGTGTATGGAGTCAGCCTCCACCACATCACTGGTTGATACCTGGTTGAAGGGGTTCTGGGAGTTCTTCTACTCCCCAAGCCCGGCCCGAGGCCAGGCTCGACTTGTGAGAGTTTGATCCACCAGGCTGTTGCTTGGAGCGGCCCGCAGAGCCACATACCCACCACAGCCCGGCTGATCCGGGACTTCTCTTAGGAAACAGTCCAGTTTTCTCTTGAAGATGTCCACGGTTGTTCCGGCAATATTTCTTATAGTCGCTGGGAGGACGTTGAACAACCGCGGACCTCTGATGTTTATACAGTGTTCTCTGATTGTGCCTATGGCACCTCTGCTCTTCACTGGTTCAATCTTGCATTTTCTTCCATATCGTTCACTCCAGTACGTTGTTATTTTACTGTGTAGATTTGGGACCTGGCCCTCCAGTATTTTCCACGTGTATATTATTTGGTATCTCTCTCGTCTCCTTTCTAGAGAGTACATTTGGAGAGCTTTGAGACGATCCCAATAATTTAGGTGTTTTATCTCGTCTATGCGTGCCGTATATGTTCTCTGTATTCCCTCTATTTCAGCAATCTCTCCTGCTCTGAAGGGGGAAGTGAGTACTGAGCAGTATTCGAGACGGGACAACACAAGTGACTTGAAGAGTACAACCATTGTGATGGGATCCCTGGATTTGAAAGTTCTCGTAATCCATCCGATCATTTTTCTGGCTGATGCGATATTTGCTTGGTTATGCTCCCTAAACGTTAGATCGTCGGACATCATTATCCCCAAATCCTTGACATGCTGTTTTTCTACTATGGGAAGATTTGATTGTGTTTTGTACCCTGTATTATGTTTCAGATCCTCATTTTTGCCGTACCTGAGTACCTGAAATTTATCACTGTTAAACATCATATTATTTTCTGCTGCCCAATCGAAAACTTTGTTGACATCTGTTTGTAGTTTTTCAATGTCTTCAGCAGAGGTAATTTTCATGCTGATTTTTGTGTCATCTGCGAAGGATGACACGAAGCTGTGACGTGTATTTTTGTCTATATCAGATATGAGAATAAGGAACAGTAGCGGTGCAAGGACTGTACCTTGAGGTACAGAGCTTTTAACATCGCTTGGACTCGATTTTATCTGATTGACTGTTACTCTTTGTGTTCTGTTCGACAGGAAATTGAGTATCCAGCGTCCTACTTTTCCAGTTATTCCCATTGACCTCATTTTGTGAGCTATCACCCCATGGTCACATTTGTCGAAAGCCTTTGCAAAGTCTGTGTATACAACATCTGCATTTTGCTTTTCTTCTAGGGCTTCTGTGATTTTGTCATAGTCCCTCACTCCAAGTGTACACTCTCCCTCACTCCAAGTGTCCACTCTCCCTCACTCCAAGTGTACACTCTCCCTCACTCCAAGTGTACACTCTCCCTCACTCCCAGTGTACACTCTCCTTCACTCCAAGTGTACACTCTCCCTCACTTCCAGTGTACACTCTCCTTCACTCCAAGTGTACATTCTCCCTCACTCCCAGTGTACACTCTCCTTCACTCCAAGTGTACACTCTCCCTCACTCCCAGTGTACACTCTCCTTCACTCCAAGTGTACACTCTCCCTCACTCCCAGTGTACACTCTCCTTCACTCCAAGTGTACACTCTCCCTCACTCCAAGTGTACACTCTCCTTCACTCCAAGTGTACACTCTCCCTCACTCCAAGTGTACACTCTCCTTCACTCCAAGTGTACACTCTCCCTCACTCCAAGTGTACACTCTCCTTCACTCCAAGTGTACACTCTCCCTCACTCCAAGTGTACACTCTCCTTCACTCCAAGTGTACACTCTCCCTCACTCCAAGTGTACACTCACCTTCACTCCAAGTGTACACTCTCCCTCACTCCAAGTGTACACTCTCCCTCACTCCTAGTGTGCACTCTCCCTCACTCCCAGTGTACACTCTCCTTCACTCCTAGTGTCCACTCTCCCTCACTCCAAGTGTACACTCTCCCTCACTCCCAGTGTACACTCTCCCTCACTCCCAGTGTACACTCTCCTTCACTCCAAGTGTACACTCTCCCTCACTCCCAGTGTACACTCTCCTTCACTCCAAGTGTACACTCTCCTTCACTCCAAGTGTACACTCTCCCTCACTCCAAGTGTACACTCTCCCTCACTCCAAGTGTCCACTCTCCCTCACTCCAAGTGTACACTCTCCCTCACTCCAAGTGTACACTCTCCCTCACTCCCAGTGTACACTCTCCTTCACTCCAAGTGTACACTCTCCCTCACTCCCAGTGTACACTCTCCTTCACTCCAAGTGTACATTCTCCCTCACTCCCAGTGTACACTCTCCTTCACTCCAAGTGTACACTCTCCCTCACTCCCAGTGTACACTCTCCTTCACTCCAAGTGTACACTCTCCCTCACTCCCAGTGTACACTCTCCTTCACTCCAAGTGTACACTCTCCCTCACTCCAAGTGTACACTCTCCTTCACTCCAAGTGTACACTCTCCCTCACTCCAAGTGTACACTCTCCTTCACTCCAAGTGTACACTCTCCCTCACTCCAAGTGTACACTCTCCTTCACTCCAAGTGTACACTCTCCCTCACTCCAAGTGTACACTCTCCTTCACTCCAAGTGTACACTCTCCCTCACTCCAAGTGTACACTCACCTTCACTCCAAGTGTACACTCTCCCTCACGCCAAGTGTACACTCTCCTTCACTCCAAGTGTACACTCTCCCTCACTCCAAGTGTACACTCTCCCTCACTCCAAGTGTACACTCTCACTCCAAGTGTACACTCTCCCTCACTCCAAGTGTACACTCTCCTTCACTCCAAGTGTACACTCTCCCTCACTCCAAGTGTACACTCACCTTCACTCCAAGTGTACACTCTCCCTCACTCCAAGTGTACACTCTCCCTCACTCCAAGTGTACACTCTCCTTCACTCCAAGTGTACACTCTCCCTCACTCCAAGTGTACACTCTCCTTCACTCCAAGTGTACACTCTCCCTCACTCCAAGTGTACACTCTCCCTCACTCCAAGTGTACACTCTCCTTCACTCCAAGTGTACACTCTCCCTCACTCCCAGTGTACACTCTCCTTCACTCCAAGTGTACACTCTCCCTCACTCCCAGTGTACACTCTCCTTCACTCCAAGTGTACACTCTCCCTCACTCCAAGTGTACACTCTCCTTCACTCCAAGTGTACACTCTCCCTCACTCCAAGTGTACACTCTCCTTCACTCCAAGTGTACACTCTCCCTCACTCCAAGTGTACACTCTCCTTCACTCCAAGTGTACACTCTCCCTCACTCCAAGTGTACACTCTCCTTCACTCCAAGTGTACACTCTCCCTCACTCCAAGTGTACACTCTCCTTCACTCCAAGTGTACACTCTCCCTCACTCCAAGTGTACACTCTCCTTCACTCCAAGTGTACACTCTCCCTCACTCCAAGTGTACACTCTCCTTCACTCCAAGTGTACACTCTCCCTCACTCCAAGTGTACACTCTCCTTCACTCCAAGTGTACACTCTCCCTCACTCCAAGTGTACACTCTCCCTCACTCCAAGTGTACACTCTTCACTCCAAGTGTACACTCTCCCTCACTCCAAGTGTACACTCTCCTTCACTCCAAGTGTACACTCTCCTTCACTCCAAGTGTACACTCTCCTTCACTCCAAGTGTACACTCTCCCTCACTCCAAGTGTACACTCTCCCTCACTCCAAGTGTACACTCTCCTTCACTCCAAGTGTACACTCTCCTCACTCCAAGTGTACACTCTCCTTCACTCCAAGTGTACACTCTCCTTCACTCCAAGTGTACACTCTCCTTCACTCCAAGTGTACACTCTCCTTCACTCCAAGTGTACACTCTCCCTCACTCCAAGTGTACACTCTCCTTCACTCCAAGTGTACACTCTCCTCACTCCAAGTGTACACTCTCCCTCACTCCAAGTGTACACTCTCCTTCACTCCAAGTGTACACTCTCCTTCACTCCAAGTGTACACTCTCCTTCACTCCAAGTGTACACTCTCCTTCACTCCAAGTGTACACTCTCCCTCACTCCAAGTGTACACTCTCCTTCACTCCAAGTGTACACTCTCCCTCACTCCAAGTGTACACTCTCCCTCACTCCAAGTGTACACTCTCCCTCACTCCAAGTGTACACTCTCCTTCACTCCAAGTGTACACTCTCCCTCACTCCAAGTGTACACTCTCCTTCACTCCAAGTGTACACTCTCCCTCACTCCAAGTGTACACTCTCCTTCACTCCAAGTGTACACTCTCCTTCACTCAAGTGTACACTCCCTCACTCCAAGTGTACACTCTCCCTCACTCCAAGTGTACACTCTCCCTCACTCCAAGTGTACACTCTCCCTCACTCCAAGTGTACACTCTCCCTCACTCCAAGTGTACACTCTCCCTCACTCCAAGTGTACACTCTCCCTCACTCCAAGTGTACACTCTCCTTCACTCCAAGTGTACACTCTCCTTCACTCCAAGTGTACACTCTCCTTCACTCCAAGTGTACACTCTCCTTCACTCCAAGTGTACACTCTCCCTCACTCCAAGTGTACACTCTCCCTCACTCCAAGTGTACACTCTCCTTCACTCCAAGTGTACACTCTCCTTCACTCCTAGTGTACACTCTCCTTCACTCCAAGTGTACACTCTCCTTCACTCCAAGTGTACACTCTCCCTCACTCCAAGT
>WNGS01162923.1:4054501-4070718 GCA_020271785.1 Procambarus virginalis | reverse complement strand
CATATTTAAGGTACACAGTATCAAGAGAACATATTTAAGGTACACAGTATCAACAGGACACATATTAAGGTTCACAGTATCAACAGGACACATATTTAAGGTACACAGTATCAACAGGACACATATTTAAGGTACACAGTATCAACAGGACACATATTTAAGGTACACAGTATCAACAGGACACATATTTAAGGTACACAGTATCAACAGGACACATATTTAAGGTACACAGTATCAACAGGACACATATTTAAGGTACACAGTATCAACAGGACACATATTTAAGGTTCACAGTACTCTTATATGCCATAGTACAAGAATGTAACAACTCTTGTACATATAAATAAATAAAAATATAAAAATAGTTGGTATTTCACTATGTTCCCAGCTTTGGTTTTAAGCGAGTAAATGATGGAAATAATGCCTGTCAGGCTGACTAGTAAAAAGAGAAGGGAGTTAGGATAACTGCCGGTGAGATATGCAGTAATACGTGTCTGGGTTTCTGGGATTATTTTGCTGAGATTAATAAAAAATTAATGAAAAGAAGCTATTAAATGCAGTAAGTGGAGAGCTAGTGTCATAATTGATATGTTCATCCTGTACGCCTCCCTCCCTCCCATACCCCATAGGCAGCGGTGGAAATGTTAGTCACCAACATTTACTACCTACAGGTAAGAAAGTGGTGATATTTTGGCCACAATTTCTAGTCGAGATAAATGAAATAGTTTATAAAGAGGGCGAGTCCTCGCCACTAGACAAGTCTACCCTCCCTCGCCCCCACAGAAAATGGTCAAATATAACCTCGAAAAAAGCAAACCTATTTATATATGCAAAAAAACACACTTTTCCGTATAGAAAACAAATCAGAAAAATCATGGGGGTGAAATAGAATAGAGAAAAGAGGGAGAAAAGCCTCGAGAAGAGCGAGAGGAAAGATTAGAGAGGGAAGGTTGTCGAGCGTAGCATCACTTCCTGGGCACAAAACGCATTGCGAAGTTGAGCGCGGGAAACCTTGGGACGCCATCACGCGCGCCGCCGTCCTCCTCCTCCCCCACGCCCTACCCCCTCCACGCCACGCCACGCACGCGCCATGTCCCTCCACAACTACGAGAAGATCGAGAAGATCGGCGAGGGCACCTACGGCGTGGTCTACAAGGCCCAGGACCGCGTCACGAGGAGGATCGTGGCCCTCAAGAAGATCAGACTGGAGAAGTAAGTGACTGCGGGAGGGGAATGAGTCTTGGCCGCCGCCGCCGCTCTCTCTCTCTCTCTTTTCCTCCTGCTGGAGGCCGCCCTCGACTCCTCCTCCTCCTTCTCCCTTGTGACTCTCTAGCCCCAGCCGCTGTGTCCCCCCTCCTTCTCTGGTTTGGCCTTTGTTAGGGGTTATTGAAGGTTAATGAGGTTGTTGATACTGGCTGCGTGGCGAGGAGTTAATGACCCCCCCCCCACACACACACCCGAGATTTACCGCCAGGCTTCCCCGGGCCCCGCCAGGCTTCTCTAGGTCCCGCCAGGCTTCTCTAGGGCCCCGAAAGGCTTCTTTAAGCTTCGTCAGGCTTCTCTAGGACCGGCTAGGCTTCCTCGGGTCCCGCCAGGCTTCACTAGGGCCCGCCAGGCATCCCTAGGGCCCACCAGGCATCCCTAGGCCCCGCCAGGCTTCTCTAGGGCCCCGAAAGGCTTCTTTTAAGCTTCGTCAGGCTTCTCTAGGACCGGCTAGGCTTCCTCAGGTCCCGCCAGGCATCCCTAGGGCTCGCCAGGCTTCTCTAGGGCCCGCCAGGCTTCTCTAGGGCCCGCCAGGCATCCCTAGGGCCCGCCAGGCATCCCTAGGGCCCGCCAGGCTTCCCTAGGGCCCACCAGGCATCCCTAGGGCCCTCCAGGCTTCTCTAGGGCCCCGAAAGGCTTCTTTAGGCTTCGCCAGGCTTCTCTAGGACCAGCTAGGCTTCCTCAGGCCCTGCCAGGCTTCTGTAGGGCCCCGAATGGCTTCTTTAGGCTTCGTCAGGCTGCTTTAGGACCAGCTAGGCTTCCTCAGGCCCCGCCAGGCTTCTCTAGGGCCCCCAACACTTGGAATTTTGGATATCTTTGGTGGCATTGTGGTACATTCTATGGTGAGTAGGGTACCTGGGAGGCGGCGTGGTGCTGTGGGTCGGGTACCTGGGAGGCGGCGTGGTGCTGTGGGTCGGGTACCTGGGAGATGGCGTGGTACTGTGGGTCGGGTACCTGGGAGACGGCGTGGTACTGTGGGTCGGGTACCTGGGAGGCGGCGTGGTGCTGTGGGTCGGGTACCTGGGAGGCGGCGTGGTAGTGTGGGTCGGGTACCTGGGAGATGGCGTGGTAAGTGTGGGTCGGGCACCTGGGAGGCGGCGTGGTGCTGTGGGTCGGGTACCTGGGAGATGGCGTGGTACTGTGGGTCGGGTACCTGGGAGACGGCGTGGTACTGTGGGTCGGGTACCTGGGAGGCGGCGTGGTGCTGTGGGTCGGGTACCTGGGAGGCGGCGTGGTAGTGTGGGTCGGGTACCTGGGAGATGGCGTGGTAGTGTGGGTCGGGTACCTGGGAGGCGGCGTGGTGCTGTGGGTCGGGTACCTGGGAGATGGCGTGGTACTGTGGGTCGGGTACCTGGGAGACGGCGTGGTACTGTGGGTCGGGTACCTGGGAGGCGGCGTGGTGCTGTGGGTCGGGTACCTGGGAGGCGGCGTGGTAGTGTGGGTCGGGTACCTGGGAGATGGCGTGGTAGTGTGGGTCGGGCACCTGGGAGGCGGCGTGGTGCTGTGGGTCGGGTACCTGGGAGATGGCGTGGTACTGTGGGTCGGGTACCTGGGAGACGGCGTGGTACTGTGGGTCGGGTACCTGGGAGGCGGCGTGGTGCTGTGGGTCGGGTACCTGGGAGGCGGCGTGGTAGTGTGGGTCGGGTACCTGGGAGATGGCGTGGTAGTGTGGGTCGGGTACCTGGGAGGCGGCGTGGTGCTGTGGGTCGGGTACCTGGGAGATGGCGTGGTACTGTGGGTCGGGTACCTGGGAGATGGCGTGGTAGTGTGGGTCGGGTACCTGGGAGGCGGCGTGGTAGTGTGGGTCGGGTACCTGGGAGGCGGCGTGGTGCTGTGGGTCGGGTACCTGGGAGGCGGCGTGGTACTGTGGGTCGGGTACCTGGGAGGCGGCGTGTGCTGTGGGTCGGGTACCTGGGAGGCGGCGTGGTGCTGTGGGTCGGGTACCTGGGAGATGGCGTGGTACTGTGGGTCGGGTACCTGGGAGGCGGCGTGGTAGTGTGGGTCGGGTACCTGGGAGGCGGCGTGGTGCTGTGGGTCGGGTACCTGGGAGGCGGCGTGGTGCTGTGGGTCGGGTACCTGGGAGGCGGCGTGGTGCTGTGGGTCGGGTACCTGGGAGGCGGCGTGGTAGTGTGGGTCAGGTACCTGGGAGATGGCGTGGTACTGTGGGTCGGGTACCTGGTAGGCGGCGTGGTAGTGTGGGTCGGGTACCTGGTAGGCGGCGTGGTAGTGTGGGTCGGGTACCTGGGAGGCGGCGTGGTACATGGTACTGTGATATTCATGAGGGTACGGCACTACAGATTTTGAGATAACACTTCAGTTGAACTCGGCAAGAAAGTGCCCAACCACTTGGGGTGGACGGTAAAGCGACGGTCTCGCTTCCTGCAGGTCGGCGTTCAATCCCCCCCGAGAACCGTCCACAAGTGGTTGGGCACCATTTCTTTCCCCCGTCCCATCCCAAATCCTTATCCTGACCCCTTCCAAGTGCTATATAGTCGTAATGGCTTGGTGCTTTCTCCTGATAGTTTCTTTCCCCTCAGCAAGAAAGTGTTCGTACTTCTGATGGCTGGTGGAAAGTTTTCTTAGGGCCTTCCTGGAAAAGTTTCCAACATGTTTGAAAATGTGATTTCTAACCATGTGTGGGTCTCGCTTCCAAGGCTGCAACCTCTGTAAAGTGCTCTTAATAGCTCTAAAATTTTTCAAATTCAAAATTTTTATTCAAAAGAATTTTCAATTATTAGTCTACTAAGGTTTAGAATTCAATTAATGAATCAGTTTACAAAATGTCCTAAAAGGGGTTACGATCAAATAATGTTTCGTCTATTTGTTTCAAAGTTCCAAACCCCTAATATTGTCATGACTGGGTTAGGTTTTAAAATCCTTCGGTAAATAGTCTAATACAAACTGACATGTCCCTAAATGGCTAGTTTTGAGATACTGATACTTACTTTACTGAAGATATTATAGAAAACCCCCAAAAGACCTATTGACTCGTGTGAGGTGGTTCTAATTTATTCCTAACGTATCTCGTTGAACCGGTGGTTGAAACAATCCTACGATCCCGTGTATTAAAATAAAAGGTTCGATTAAAAAGATGGAGGCTCATGGTATTGGGGGTGCTATATTAAGTTGGATTAGGGCATGGCAATACCAAAGAAAAGTGTTAGTATAAATGGGGTTAAGTCAGTGGGAAAATGTAAGTAGAGTGCCTAAAGGTGCTCTCCTGGGACCTCTGTTATTTATTATATAAATGATTTAGATTCAGGTTTAAGTAGCAACATTTGCAAATTTGCCGATGATACAAAAATCTGTAGGGAAATTAACACGGAAGACGACTCGCTATCACTTAGTCTATCTAAATAGGATTTTGTAATGGTCAAAATATTGGCAAATGCAGTTTAATGCTGCATAATATTAGTGTAATATGTACACCTGTATTGCATGTAAATGTGTTTCTGGCACAGCTGTATCTTGGAACCCTCTCTTGCTGCTATTTACTAGTAGTGCTGCCTAAAAAACATTAAAACAGGCATCTATAACATAACCCCGTGTACTGTAGATCTTTTATAAAGATATTTGCATTTAAAAAACTGGGTGATAACTAAGAATTACTGTGGAGGAATCAATGTACAGTATGTTAATTGCACTTTTAAAAGGGTAATTAACAATTTTTTTAGCGAGTATATTTTGTCTTAGTTCGCATTTTTAGAAAATGTAAATTAAGCTTTATTGATCTCTTCATGAAGGTTTTGAAGCTCTGGAATTAACTTTTGTCATCCATCTGGCAGATTAACCTTTCTGCCGCACATTCCATCAGATGTGGTTGCTAATTATCCACAAATGTGTGCATCCCATCCGGGAAAGTATTAGGGTACATTGTAAGATTTTCAAACGTGTGGGTACGTGGGGCTTGCATTGGCTTCCAGTAGACACAATATTTTGAAAAAATATCGTAGACACTATTCCTGGGTGTGAAGGCCTTGGAACTGAGTGAGCAACCAAGGGCTTGTATACGAGCTAACATCACTTCTGTTCAGCTTGTCCACAGCATCACTTAAAAATGATGGAATGAATAAATAATTACAATTATTTTGCAATGATAGGTTCATAGAGGATCCCGACTGATGGGCTCTGTACTGTAATATTTAGTTGTCGGTGAACACAATGCTGATTATGATTGGCACGATGCAGCTACCCACATTGTACTAACATACATTGGTGTATCTAAGCATCTTGAAATTATGCATATTCCTTTAGAAAATAAACTTGTGCAAATGAATTCATATTCTGGATTTAGTGAACAGGATTTTGATAATAGCAATATTGTGCCCACAGAGATAGGCATATTATATTTTATACATTATGGTGAATCGGGTGGCACCATCAGCTGACCATCATGTTGGTGCATAAAAATATAGTTATATATTATGTGTGGAACAAAATTAGAATGACAGTTATTTGCAAATCTTTCAACAAGGTGTGACTGGTGATATTGTACTCAATAAATTGCTGGCAAAGTAGAAAGATGGCACTTTAACCAGTGTTCAGCACTACCTGTGATGTGGGGAAAAAAGAGGGTGTACCACCCTACATATCGTTAGTACATTGTAAGGCTCAAAATGCCCATGGGTACACGGTGCTCGCATCCTGTTCCTCATGACTCTTGGTAAACAGATGCCATTGTGATAAAAAAATCTGCATCCCTCCTGGTATTGTCAACCAGGCCGCGGGGACGCTAAGCCCCGGAAGCATCTCGAGATAAGATTCCTTCTGTGATAGCCTCAGTATTGCTGGAGCAACCAATGCTGATGCATACAGCTGGAGCTCTCTGCTCAGCTGTGCAAGTCGGGGCCACTTTACCACTTATTATTAATAATGAATGAAATAACTGCAATTATATTGTGGTGATAGTGTCTTAGATGATTGTGACTAATAAAAATTGTGTTCAGGGTTCAGATATTGAACACAATGAGTTATGGTGTTCATAGCATGAGGCAGGCATTAACAAAACTGAGGTTTGTGAATGTACTCATCATGTAAAGTGACCTCGTGTTTCTTTCGAAAATAATTTTCTGGAAAACGATTCATATTCAGGATTTAATGGCGGGAATCTAATGATGCTAGCAGTATTTGAAGTAATAATAATGTGCGTAGTATATATATATCTAGGTATTGTGGCATCAGGCGTGATGGCTGCTGGAGTCGGCTGGTTGTAGCGTGTACCTGTATCCTGTGCTAAGATTTAATTACCCCACACATACACACTAGAATTACTTAGTGGTTCATTATGGTCTAAAAATGTATGTAGGGTAACCCCAACCCCGATTGGGAAATGGGAACTTTCGGGTAACTTGAGTTGCACAAACCAAATGGTCCTCTGTACTGTGCGGTCATACCTGTACATGAAAAATCTTATTTTCCAGGTTTTCTTTCTGGATCTTTGTAAACAGATGCACACTGTCTGGAGCATCCCCTTCCAGTCAGTAACTACACACCACCACAAATACCAACAAGTACTGACACTTAACTTTGCATACATTGAAAGATCTTGATGAAAAGGAAAATATTATTACACGGTTAAAACTTTAGTTCATCAGATGAAATAAGCTGCTCTAACAGCAAGGGAAGTGAAAAGTGATCTGGTGTGGGTGGTCACTTAACTCGAAGGTACACTAAGGTCACTTGTGATTTAAGCATATGACGTACTATATGATTCTGCTGAAATAAGATGCGACTGTTAAGTGATGGGCTGAGCATGTTGGTGTTGTACGTGGGTGGTAATGGTGATACCTGCTGATGGTGTTCTGGGAGTTCTACTCCCCAAGCCCGGCCCGAGGTCAGGCTCGACTTGAGTTTGGTCCACCAGGCTGTTGCTTGGAGCAGCTCTCAGGCCCACGTACCCACCACAGCCCGGCTGATCCGGAACTTCTCTTAGAAAAGTCCAGTTTTCTCTTGATGTCCACGGTTGTTCCGACAATATTTTTTATAGTCGCTGGGTGGAGAGAACCTTTTTTATATTAAGTGAAGTACTTTACTATTTCTCCATAAGCTGCTAAATCTGATGGAAATGATTATACTGTGGGATTACACGACATGATAATAGTCCAGGACGAGCAGAAAAGTCAGCATTTCACATTTTGACGTGTGGGTTGGATATAAAGTCTTCAACAGTGTTATTGTGACTCATCTGCAATTATACTGTGGGATTTATTGATCATGGATTCCTGAAACTGATCCATATGAAGATGAAATGGGCTTCTGTAATACAAAAAGTTCACTGTTCATTGAAGTTCTATCACATTTGTGAACATTGAAAAACAGAAAATCAGTAATATCCATGTGTATATATTTTTGCATAAAATGTGCGCGATGTTAAGTTACCGATATAAATAACGTGATGTGGTTATGTGTACACATGTTTAAATTAAGGAAATTTAAAAAAAAATTGTGCGTGGCATCGCATCTCGTCACTGGTTGCCAAGCTACCACCGTCGATACCCTTCCTTTCCCAACTGCGAAAAAAGTCAATTAATGGCACTACAACTTAAGCCCATGGTATGTAGAGGATTTATTCTTGATGTTTCGTAGAATCTATATACAGTATATAAATGAAGAAAAATAAATTCTTTAAATTGTATTATTTATATGGGTGGATAGGTGCATGTTGTTGGGCAGTTGAAAGGTGAATGTGTGTGCTATCAAAGTTGATGAATTGTTTTCTCTAGATAATAAATTAGCATGAATGTTTTAATGGGTTCAGCACCTTATTTTCATCGGAAAATTCTGCTCTTTCCATATCTGACAATATTGGTCATATTGACATTGGTCTGCAATTTTTTCTGTTTACAAATGCTGGTAGTTTTGATTACTAAAAATACCAAGTTTACAAATGCTGGTAGTTTTAATTACTAAAAATACCAAGTGCTGCATTTCACCTCGGAGCTTTATTCTTTGAGCATAAAACTAGAATTTTTACACAATTTCAGGCCTATATATACTGTATAATTGTCCCCCTCTTCAAGAAATCAACCAGGTATCAAGAAATCTTCAGCTGGTTCTTTTATGATGTGAATTTTTCCAAAATCACTAAATTTGGGAGTTCTGCAAGGTAGCTTGAGCTGTGCTTAGCAGTTCTTGATGGCTATCACAGTCCTAGTTACCTAGTGGAGCTTTCCTTGTGCTGCTCTTGAAGACCTGCCACCAGCTTCTGCCACCAGCTTCTGCCACCAGCTTCTGCCACCAGCTTCTGCCACCAGCTTCTGCCACCAGCTTCTGCCACCAGCTTCTGCCACCAGCTTCTGCCACCAGCTTCTGCCACCAACTTCTGCCACCAACTTCTGCCACCAACTTCTGCCACCAACTTCTGCCACCAACTTCTGCCACCAGCTTCTGCCACCAGCTTCAATGCCTCTCAAAGAAGTGCGAGAGCTCTCCAGACTCGTTTGATCTGCCCGACTTGGCTAGTAGAACAGAAACGGAATCAAGCAAACCCATCCTCCAGACTCGAAGGATTAGAAATGTAAATAGTTTAGTGGTTTTTATTTAATATTTGGGGATGAATTCAAATAATGTTACTTTTGTTTAGCTTATTGCTTAAGCTCATTTTTAATTTAAGCTTATTGCCACACTACTACCAGTTGTTTGAGAAGCCACATATGCCTCTACTTTTCAACAGGTTTTTTGTAGAATAATGTCTTGAGTATGCAATTTACTTGTATAAACTAGAGCCAGTGTGCCCAAAAACAGTGGTACCTGTGGCAATGGTGGATTAGGCATTTGTGGTTGGGTAGCACGCTGGCTGCTGTGGTGGGTATGTGTCTTTGGTCATAGCACCACAGGATTCAGCATAATACTCAATAGTGCGCTGCTGAGCTAAATATTAATTATTTGTATATAAGAGTAGATAGGTAAGATGTATTAGGAAAGTGTTTAGGTAAATTGTATTTACTATATTTTGGCAAGCATATTTGCTAACTATTAAGCTAGTAACTGTTAAATGTTATTTTGATAACGGTATAGGAAAGTAATTAAGGCTTGTGGAAAGTATCTAGACAAATGGTGCTTCCTTAAAACTGCATGTATATACAGTAGTAGTAAGAGTCTATTACTCTTGATGTATAAATTTGGACTTTGGATGAAACCATCCTATCCAGAATAGTCAGAGGAGGATGTAGGGGAGTTTATGCTTTAATCAGTATTAAATGCCCATTGTATTAAGCTCTTGTGAGCAAGTTGTTTTGCTCACAAGAAAAAGAAAAGCCAGCTGTTCTAAAGGTAAACAGCTGGCTTTTCTTTTGACAATACTTTTGTCTTTATCACAGTTTGGAAATGGTTTCATACCCTATCTCTGAGGTCATGTAACTTTTAACTACCAAGAAATTGATACAGGCTTTGACTCTTGAAATTCCATTTTTATTAGTTGTTCTTGGGAAGGAGCTTGGTGGTATTTGTATAACAACTCTCACTAATGGATGATTTGCAATGCTGCTTGTGAAAAACTATGCAAACATTACTTCATGTAACTTGTATCCTGAAGCAAATCTAAAACTGTTGGGCAGGATAGATATTACAAACTTTAGTTATCACAATCTTGTGTTGATTTCAACACCAGAATTAGTTTTGATGTGACATAACCTAATGTACTGCATCACAATGGTAAATAATATAAATACCTGAACAAATCCACAAGGGCCGTGACGAGGATTTGAACCTACGTCCGAGATCATCCCAGACACAGTTGACACACAATGCCTTTATTGACTTGTCGTAGCTCGGTCGATAAAGGCAGCGTCTGGGATGCTCTCGGGACGTAGGTTCGAATCCTCATCACGGCCCTTGTGGATTTGTTCATTTGATGCATCACGCTATTGTGATTTCTGTGTATAATATAAATACTGTACCTGCTTGATGGGGTTCTGGGAGTTTTTACTCCCCAAGCCCGGCCTGAGGCCAGGCTTGACTTGTGAGAATTTGGTCCAACAGGCTGTTGCTCCAGGCTTGGAGCAGTTCGCAGGCCCACATACCCACCACAGCCCGGTTAGTCTGGCACTTCTTGAAGAAAACGTAGCTAGTTTTCTCGATATCCATGATTGTTCCGGCAGTATTTCTTATGCTTGCTGGGAGGGTCTTAAACAACCGCGGACCTCTGATATTTATAGTGTTCTCTGATTGTGCCTATGGCACCCCTGCTCTTCACTGGTTCAGTTCAGCATTTTCTTCCATGTCGTTCACTCCAGTATGTTGTTTTACTGTAGATTTGGGACCCGGCCCCTCCAGTGTTAAATGCCCATTGGTAATGCTCAGATCAATGGCAACAAGGACAGGTTTCCACAGTGCTTCCTGTGCTTTTTGTCTTTATGGTCAACTAGTAAGGGCTAGATATATACAACAAAGTTCTGCTATTTATTGGTCTGCAGGCATGCACACAACCCGAGGTCTGCTCCATAGCACTGAGCCACAGCAGTATGTTATCAAGGGGCCTAGCACTGTGGCACAGCAATGTGTTATTGAGGGGCCTAGCACTGAGGCACAGTAATGTGCCTCAGTATGTTATCAAGGGGCCTAGCACTGTGGCACAGCAATGTGTTATTGAGGGCCTAGCACTGAGGCACAGTAATGTGTTATTGGTGGTGGTCTAACCATACGGTTAGACCACCACCACAAATGTTTTACAAGCTGCTACAATTTATAGAACAGTACTGTACATTGTATTTTTGTCCTTTGGGGATTTTAACATAAAGATGCAATGTATTATTCGAGTAGACAGGTAGGATATACAATCTTGTTGCCCAGTAGACCAGAAATAGCAATAGTTTAGCCCTCATAATTTTAATTTGCTCTTATCACTGATTTAATAAGTACAGTTTTATGTATAAGCAGAATTGTAGGTTGGATGAATGATGCCATGCAAACACTCATTAGGTTATGAGTACATCTCGCAACCTATGCATACACCTTGTGTGGAGTTCATCCCACAGCCTTAGGGCATTGTGTGTCCTACTAATGTACATCTTAACAGTGTTATTGTTCAGTATCTTGATCGACTTGAGAATGGTCTGGGACGGACCGAAACGTCATCGTCCCTTCATTTTCTTGTGTGAATTGGTCATCGTACTTCAGCCAAGTTATTGTGACTCATCGCCTGCATTGTTCAGTATTGTTTTCAGTTGGATGCTGACTTTGCCCAAGAGGTGCTATGTAATGTTTATATTGACCCTTTCTAAAGTCTTGAATGTTATTTTCACAGTTCTGAGTTCTACTTAAAAATTGACAGATTTGTGAAGTGCATTTAGATTTCCAAGATAACAATGTAGATTTGCTTACTGTATAATTAGTGAATTTGTAGTGGCTTAACCACTGCACTGTGCCAAACAACAAATGCTGTTTTGAAAGTTGTCCATTTTTTTCAATAAGGCTGTATTTTTGTTTTAATGTTTTCATCACTTTTGAAATTAAAATAGTTTTGAAAACATTTTGACATTAACTTTACCTGAACATTTATTAAAACAAAAATGTCCTTAACAATTGCACTATGAAGTTTTTGCCAAAAACAGGTGTGCAGTGCAGGGGTTAAACGGTCACTAATGAACTATATTTTACAAAAAGGTTGGGCGAAAAATTCATCTTTGCCATTTCATGCAGGTTTTCCCAGTCAGATTTTACTTACATATGTTGACCAAACCACACTAGAAAGTGAAGAGACTACGACGTTTCTGTCCGTCCTGGACCATTCTCAAGTCGATCATCCACAATAGACTTGAGAATGGTCCAGGACAGACCGAAACGTCGTAGTCTCTACTTTCTAGTGTGCGGTTTGGTCGACATATTTCAGCCACGTTATTGTGATTTCTCGTCTGCTTACTTACAGTTGCTTATTCTCTCCACTTTTTAGCTTACCAAGAATTCAATGTATGGTTTTTGGGCCAGTCTTTTATCAAAAGTTTTAGATAATTCAATGTACACGATGTTTACTAGGATTATTTAGTGTACAGCAGATGGTTATTAATTTTTTGTTACTGCTGCTGGAGGGGTGACTTTGGTATTTGTTCAAGATTTGGCAGACAATGTGAATTAGCGATTAGTCAGATAAAAGACTAAAGATGTCACTTGGTACAGATGTAATGCAATTAATCATATTAGTAAATTATCAAGCAGCCATTTGGTGACTTGCTTGATGGGATTCTGGGAGTTGTTCTACTCCCCATGTCCAACCCGAGGTCAGGCTCGACTTGAGAGCTCGGTCCAACAGGCTGTTGCTAGGAGCGACCTGCAAGCCCACATATCCACCACAGCCCGGTTGGTCCGACCTAGTTTAGCAGGTAAATTAGATGTACCTTCTCCCATGGTAATGGATGCAATGTATGTAAAAACTATTTTGATGCACTGGATGGACATTCTAGCTGTTCTGAAAATTTAATATGGTCTCTAGATGTTGTATTGTGTGTGCAAATTTTAAACAAAAAATGCATGTTTTTGTGATTCTAAGTGTGTAAAACAGGGTTGTAACATTGATATGGGGAAGATGACTTGTACATTACCTGCAAACATTTGTACTGTACAAGACAATTCTGTGAATGTGCTTTACCAGTGTTTACAAAAATGATTCTTTGAAAGTTGTAGGTACCTGCCCGAAACGCTGCGTGTACTAGTGGCTTTACAAGATTGTAAATACTATGCTATGTATTCTCACAAACCCAATGTACCTTCTTGTATATAAATAAATAAATAAATAAGGTATGTCGGACAATGTCATCTGATATTTAAATTTACATGCTGACTGTTGTCTTGCAGATTATGTAAGCTAGAATTTACATTCAGTACTGTAATATAGGTGTGATCAGTACTTGTATTTTATTGTACTGATTTTGGGTGGGCTGTGGCTAGTGGCAAATACTAGCCACTAGCTAGTATTTGACTAGCTAGGACTACATTTACAGTACTTAGGTATAAATGTGTATTCAAAGTTAGTACAGTACTTAAAAGGCTGTCTGTAAGTACTTGGACTGTGACAGTCTTGGCATTGTACTCCAACATATTGTATATAAAATGAAATAAAGTTTGAGGTTTAAGTTCAGATTTTCTGCTCTAAGGGTACAGTATTACATTCACTGAACAAATCCACAAGGACAGTGATGAGGGTTCGAACCTACATCCGAGGTTCGTTACTATGATAACATAATAATGTTCGTTACTTATATTGGTGATAACTTTAATAATCTTCGTTAGAATGTTATTTACGTTCATGTTGGGTAAGTAGTAGGAATTATACCACTTTTAATAGGACCCCCCCATCCCACCTTTTAGAAGCTCAAAAGTATTTGGACACATTAATTAATATACATAGTGCCTAAGTCTGCAACCAATAACATTTAACAGTGGGTGTGGTGCTTTGCAAGGCCTGCACTGCAGCCATCTCATCCCATTTGTTTTAGAGGCTTTTTGCCTTCAGACTTGTCTTCATAAGGTGACATGCACGCTCGATTAGATCCAGGTTGAAATTGAAATAAGTTTGAGGTAAAATACACACAAAGGGATGAGGTAGCTCAAGCTATGCTCACCCCGTTCAGTACGACGTGTTCATACATATGCAGTATCAATCACAAACAATGAACATATTGCCGAACATTCTGAGAGATAAACATACCTTGGAAAAAGCTATTAGCTTTAACGGTATGTTTGAAGCCCAAGAAGGTGAAGTGCCATCAAATGAGCTTTGAGGTATGTGGTTGGATCTGAGCAGGTATGATCTTTCTACATTTTGGAAATGCTACAGTTCTGCTACCATCAGCAGTCACATTATAAATAGCATCAATAAAAAAGTGAGCCAGTTGTTGCAGCTATACATGCCAAAGCCACAATACTACCTATTACGAGTATTGCATAGGTTGCCGAGTTTGATAGTACAGTACAGTTTTGCCTCGGAATAAATACCTAAGTGGATTTAGACACTTGTCTGTCTTGGCTGATTGATCAATTTACAGTACTGTATTCTGATTTTTAAGCCTGAGGATGACCTGGTTTACTGATGTCTTTGGTCATGTGTTGAGAACAGCAACTGACTAAAAGTGCAACTATCATGCCCAGAATAGTCTAGGTATTTTACCTGATTTCCCACCAAACACACACACAGAAACTACGACGTTGGTACAATGTTCGAACAAGTTTTAACACCTAACCAGTTATAACAACCAATACTGTATAGCAAGTTGTAACAAGCGGAAAATAGACAGTTTCGGTTTGTTTCCAGGGTTGTCCGCCGTGATACAACTGGCTTAGAAATAGCAGAGTAGCCTTGAAAGCTTTTGGTCCTCAACGGTGGGAGGAGTTGCACATTTCTACATGGTTCACAGATGTTCAGTAGATGTAAATACTGTACTCTCAAATTAAAGCTAAAGGTCTGCATTTTTATCTTGGACATTACTTTATTTAAATCAGTGTGCTGGAGTAGAACAAAAAAAATAAACCAACATTTGTATCTTTATCCAAGTACATAGGTAATGGAACATGGTTCAGAATTTTTATTTTAACTATTTTCTCTAAGTATGAGTGTGCATCTGCTACTCAGGACAACCCCTTCCCAGTGGTCACTGATCTAACATATAATAAATTCAATGCTGAATTAATATTACTCTGGGATATTGTGCCCACTGCACTCAGGATTGGCCATTGACCAACCGAGTCTTAACCCCAGGGCAAAAACTGAAGAGCCTAGGCACTCAAGAGCAGATGGGATTATAAACAAGGAGGGTTTTGCTACAAGTATTGTTGGCAAAACTTTAAACTACATAATGGGATCTCTCTAGGCTATACAAGTTGGTAATATAGGGGTTGGTTGGTGGTAGCAGTACAGATAAACTTCATTTTAATGAAATACATGGACTAGAGATGATCTGCAGGATTTGATATTAGTATGGCAATAGTGAAGACTTGGTTAGTATTGGTGGCTTATGGTGTTTGTGTATTATCCTATTTGCAGTACAGTATCTGTAAGATTTCCTCTGCTACATGTTACCAGCTTAGTTTACCCTACCAGTTTCCCTGGAATGCTATCTGCCAAGTGGCTTATTATCGGCTTCTCGATTGCTGTTGGGTTGGGTGAAGAACAGTTTAGGATTAATGAACAATTGTCCCTCCTATAGGGATGAGTTATGGGTTAGACTAAATGAATCGCAGGAAGTCAGTATTAGGGTAGATGCAATTGTTGCACATAAGTCTGGAATTGACAGACTGAAGATTCGGAACAGATGGTAAAAGCATCATAGTGAAGAAACGGGATGTGCGAAAATGGAGGTGGCAGATTACACCACTTCAAATGTAGATACAGTATTTTCTGGAATTTACCTGAGGGCACCATCTTGAGTGGCCTAAATGGGGACAGGAAACCGATGGCTTGTCAAGAAGGTCCCCCCCCCCCCACACACACACGCACACATTTTTTTCGTTTTATCCAGCTGGATTTTGAACAGCAATATTTAGGCATTTATGGCTTCAGTGGGTAGGCAATTCCATGGGTTTATAACCTAATGGGGTGAAAAGCATTTTTTTTTTTTTTTTCAGAGCTTGAAGCCATTGCTTCTTGTATGAGTTCATTTTACTCTTTGGAGAAGTGGACTAGATCAATATCCTCCACATTGTTCAGTACAGTATTTTAAAAGCTACAGTGAGATCGGTTCTGTCTTGACTGGCTTGCAATGTGTAAGTTCAGTGGCCCTCATCATTTATTGAGTTGACTTATTTCTGGTATGATTTTTTGTCTCCTGGTGCTGAACTTTCTCCAAAGCAGATTGAACCTTCTGAAGATGGTCTCTATGATTGGATACAGTAGTCAAATGTGGGGGGCACAAGATTTGTACAGTTGAATAATTAAATACTTATCCTTGAAGCTGAAGATTCATTTCACTATTCCTTTGGTATGATTTAGCTATCTTTACTGCAGCTCCCACTTGTGATGCTCATGA
>WNGS01162923.1:3976205-4043465 GCA_020271785.1 Procambarus virginalis | reverse complement strand
CACCAAAACACAAGATTACTTCATCAAAGAAACAAAATCCTGGATCACATGGAGGAGGAACCCCCCCCCCCACAAAAAAGTGCTCAAGACTGGAATTTGGAAATCTCCCCATATAAGATGCCTCTGGGCAACCTATCCTCGGGGAGGAGGTACTTTGGAGATAATCACTTCAAACCCACTACATAATTAGTGCTATTATCTACTCCCTATCCATGGGTTAGGGGTCATTACGTTTGGTTAAGTTAATACAGTGTATCCTGAAACATGTGATACAGCTACAGCATTGAAATTCAAAAAATATTTGAGTATCTCTAAAATTGAATTTACAGAAAATCAAATTCTTCAGACCACTTCAAAGAAAAAGAATTAAACAGGCTTTTTATCATTTAAACCAACAATTTATAAAACAATAAAGTTATAACTTGAGAATAGTCTCTGTTCAGGACAAAAGTTCACTGGCCAGCTGACAAGGAGACTATTATTGGAACTGCAATATGCTTTCAGACAATCTCAAATATCTAGATAACTATCTAGGTGATGTGAGAAAAGGTTTTCATGGTGATCACTTTACCCTGAGGACAACCTCTTCTGGAGGACTACCCAAACTCTGAGGTGCACACAAGGGGAGGAGCCATCAAGGAGTTCATCTTAAATAATAAAAGCGGAAACAACAAACCCTTTGCTTTAATCGAATACGGATCTTTAGAGGGAATAAATGACCAATCAGCGTGAAACAGCAACTAAGTACCTACCTCAAGACCCCCCATCCCCAGCAACAGAAGGTACTATGGTACAGCTGAGAGCCATGCCAGACATAGATAAAAAAAAGTCTCCCCATAGGAAAGGAGTTGTGGTCACAAAATCTCCTGAAACACACAAGGTAGCAGATCTTTGGCAGGAAGTAGCGGCTTAAATACCTCTACCGTCAAAGTGCCAGGGACGTTCTCAAATTAGGGCCAACCACACCTAAAGTATCATCACCCAAAGATTTTGAAACCTTCAGACGTTTTGGAATTAGGAGCAAAGGGGTAAGGCTCCTAGGCCAGCTGAACCCATGGAAGAAGATGGAACAAACTAAGAATAAGAAGATATCAACTGCTCCAATTCTAGATCCTGAAAAGACAAAAGAGCTGTCCCTGGAGTGGAACATCCCCCACTCCCCAGGCAACATGATGGACTCAGTAAGAATAACCAAGTACTGTCCACTGTACATCAAAACTGATGCACATCTTTCCAACTCACACACTGTAAGGGCAGAATTAGAGGGTAGGTCCATAATAAACCCTCTGAAAGCTACACAGGGATTTCTGGGTCCCAGAGGGTAGACCAAACAGGATCACCTAGTACAAGGGCTGCTCACTGAATATTACAAACATAAAAAACAACCTAGGGGCAAATGTAGCTATTAAGGGTGAGAGGAGTGCACTGTGTAGCAAGCAAGCACAACACCTGTGGGGACCCCTTATACAAAAACCCATCCACAAAGCCTCGTAGAGGAGTCAAAGACTTGTGCATCCCCAAAGCCTTGTGGAGGAGTCAAAGACTTGTGCATCCCCAAAGGGTAAGGCACCTTTGATCAGAAGCCAGCCTCTCGGACCTGAACCCACCAGTGAAGGCAACTCTGGCCATCCAGGGGTCAACACCAGTTAACACCCAGTTCAAGGTGAACAGTTAATGTATCCACACAAGGAGTGAGGCATAAATATGCACTCATCATGAAGAAAACACAAAAATTCAGAACAAATGCACATTAAAATGGGCCCCACATGACAAAAATAGTGTCCAGAGAGCATCAACATTTACCTGAAAAATTGGACCCTGATGGATATCGAGGCAGGAAGAGCAGCATAATAGCAAACATGTGCTTTAAGAAGTGAGAACAGCATAAAGTTCAGGTGGTGTGTGTGTGTGTATGAACTTCACTGTCTAGGTTTCTATTCTTTGTTTATCTGGCTGTTGGTATGTTTAGGTTTGCCCAACTTTATGGTGACCTTTTCTTGGTTAGGAATCTTGGTTTTGGATTCCCCTGTTCTTTGTGCCTCTTAAGAGCAGTAATTTTATGCCTCTGATCTCTGGTAGGCTAACAATGACTCGTAAGGACCTAATGTGAATTGACTTGAGTGAAGTTCATCAGGTAGTTAGCACCAAGGAGCTACCTTAGGAGCCCTCCCAAAAAGGCAGCTTGCCTTTTTAAGTTATAATTTGCATCTGTACAGTATTGTGGAATGGTTTAGAATATGTAAATGTATTCAGTTGTAAATGTAAGATTAGAGAGTTGCATAAGACTCCTTGTTGTCACCAATTAAGCTGCCAGTCATTAACACGAGTCAGGCTGCTCAACATCAAACAACTTGATCTTCTCATTACATTTTATATAAAAAAAACATGGATTTGTTGCTACTCCATATAATGTACTACATTATTTGTGTGAATATACAAAAGTAGAGTATATGATATTATAGTATACCAGTATAATGTCTTCTTTATAATTCCAGGACGTAAACCCGCTCTACAGATCGGCCATAACTCACGTCAACAATCCAATGTTCGCAACTAAAATGGATTAGTGTTCTCTAAGTGGGCCTTCAACAGCCACAGGTTTGAGACGTTATACTGGACTGGTTAATGTTCATTACTAAATGTGACACGTACTAAGTTTTAATCAAGAATTATATTCATGGATTTTTTTTTTTGAACATGTACGTCACAAATGTGTTGTTCTGGTTTTTCCAAAGACATCAAACATAGACTATGGATAATAATTTCAAGTTTGTAGACACAAATCCTGACAAATTATTTGCAAACAAATATTGTACTGAATAATGTTAATCTTATGACACATCTTATTCAGTAATTTAATGAAAACAAATTTCTAGTACTTGCCTGAGCAAAACATAAAAGACCGTTATTGTTGTTGTTGTCAAACGAAATGTTATAAAATAATACGGGGTCCTGTAGCACAGTGGCCTACATCCTTGGTTCACAACCAAGGCTCCTGGGTTCAATCCCCAAGCAGGTTAGAAATGGTTGGGCAACTTTTCTAACCTGATCCTTCATTCACCTAGCAGTAAAATAGGTACACAAGAGTCGAGCGACTGTTGTGGGTTGCACCTTGAGGAAGGTGATTAGTTAAATGAACAAATCCACAAGGGCCGTGGCGAGGATTCGAACTTGCGTCCGGGAGCATCCCAGACACTGCCTTAATTGACTGAGCTACGACAGGGTTAAAAAGAGTTGAAACCAAAGTTCTACTGAACCTACACATCAAGTAAGTTCACTAGAACTTCGGTTTCAATTTTTTTAACCATGTCGTAGCTCAGTCGATTAAGGCAGTGTCTGGGATGCTCCCGGACGCAGGTTCGAATCCTCGTCACGGTCCTTGTGGATTTGTTCATTTGATGCATCACGTTAGTGTGATCTCTGTGTGTAAGGTGATTAGTTGTCCGAAGTGTTGTATAAAGACTTCAGCTACCCTAGGTGCAGGTGATTTTGAGAACAGGTTTATCGCTTACTACAGTGTTCACCGTTCATCGCAACTGCCTTGTACAGTGTTCATCGTGTTCACCTTATAAAAAGTGTTCACTGTTTATCACAATCGCCTAGTACAGTGTTCACCGTTCATCATGTTGTACATAGTTCACTATACGTCATGGTGGTTTTGTATGGTGAAAACTGTACAATGTAACATTATTCATTTAAGTGTCTGCTGAAATATGATTTGTCCTAATTCAATTGTCTCAATATATCCAATTACAGCAATTTATATATTGTATAACTACATTAACTAGGAATTTTTATAATAAAGAGGTTCTGAAAGAATACAATATTGTATCTAATTGAGAATTATTACCATAAATTATTATAAATTCACAAATATGAACTTAAAAGCACTTGTAAAATGAAGATAATTTAATATACATGATCAAATACAATCTTCACAATACAGTGGCCCCCAAACACACCAAGCTGGAAAACCAACATAATGATATAGGTATTTTTATATTTTCAACGTAATATTACCGGGAGCCGGTCGGCCGAGCGGACAGCACACTGGACTTGTGATCCTGTGGTCCTGGGTTCGATCCCAGGCGCTGACGAGAAACAATGGGCAGAGTTTCTTTCACCCTATGCCCCTGTTACCTAGGAGTAAAATAGGTACCTGGGTGTTAGTCAGCTGTCACGGGCTGCTTCCTGGGGGTGGAGGCCTGGTCGAGGACCGGGCCACGGGGACACTAAAGCCCCGAAATCATCTCAAGATAACCTCAAGATTAGAACTTCAAATCACTTTGGCAACAATAGGGTCTAATATCTGAGCAAACACACTGGGTTGGTTATTTAGGCAAGACTCCCTGTGGTATAAAATCTGTGTTGAATGTAATGAAATGCCAATTTCTGGGCAAGATGGCTCCCAACTAAGTTATTGATCCCCGAAAAGGTGAAGACGAGCCATCGTGACTCGAGCCAAAGCTTTGGAAAAACATGGAGAGTCAGATTCAAGCCAAAGAGAAGAGCCCAAACACTGTTGGCTTGATGCCTTTCAACAAAATCTAACCAATTCTGTAAGTACAGGACCCTATTTACCACGAGTGTAGCTCTCGTCCTGTAACTACCTTTACAGGACGTGTATGCGAATACATGTAATTATGTGGATGCCTTTCAGCAGGACTGTCTCGGTGTTTTTTTTTTACTGCCTTAGCCCGTTCCAGCTGTTGCGCTGGGTCCTGGAGTGGTTGGAGTCCTATCGTGGGAGGGTGATCCTTCTGGCTCCTTGGCGGCCAGACCGGCCTTGGTTTCTGGCACTGTTTGTGCGGTGCTCGATTTAAGAGTCTGCAGGTACATACAGGGAGTAAGCCAGCAGTGGCTTGTCTCACTGACCTTCTGGGTGCTTTCTCTGGTGGTGGTATAAACAAATAACCTAATATATAAATGCCACTGCTCCCTATGCCTCTGTGAGGGGACCAGGTTCTGACTTTAGGTCTCTGGTAGGTCAGAACTCCACTACTGATGGCATCTAGTAGGTAACACACATCGGAGATACTAACTACAGGGAGCCAGCTAGACTCGCCCCGAAATTGGCGTTTCATAACATTCAACACTTTTTTTTACAAATTCAATTACTCTTTGGTTGACAATGAAGTTATAATTACAGTATTTAAATTCTAATACTTAAATATTTGTTTTCATAGATTTAAAATAGGCTGGCATATAAATTAAAATTTCTGGGAATCTCTGTCAAACTGTTGCAATTTCCTTACAAGTTTCAAATGTTTTAATTTCAGATCCTCATCATACCCTGTGTACTGTAGTTGAAGGGAAAATGTGAGTGTGTTGTACAATAGTACTGGACTCGTGCTAAACTCATAGCCTTTGCAGGAAAAAATACCAGGAATTTTCATGTAATTTTATTGTGTATTTAGACAGTTAAAATTAAGCAAATAATCAGAAACTTAACACACGATTCACCGAAAGATGTTTGGTAAGTCGAGCACTCGTCACTGATGAAGCACTGTGTTGGATATATATCTATGGAAAATGGTAAGCTATCAACAATATTGATAAATTAACACACGAGATGCTGTTGCGTGTGTGTGTGGACCTACCTTACCTTGAGGATACCTTGAGGTGCTTCCGGGGTTTAGCGTCCCCGCGGCCCAGTCATCAACCAGGCCTGCTGGTTGCTGGACTGATCAACCAGGCTGTTGGACGCGGCTGCTCACAGCCAGACGTATGAGTCACAGCCTGGTTGATCAGGTATCCTTTGGAGGTGCTTATCCACTGATTAATCATGTCTCTTTATGGACCACCACAGATGCAACACATGTAGGCACCCATGCCATACACTTATTTCTTAATACACAATACTAAAATAATCAGTATTTGCAAGGAGGTTGAGAGTAATGGAGAGTTCTCTCCTAAGATGCTGATACAGTATTAACACAAAGCAATTCACTTTTACATATAAAAATCAATAAAACATTTTTAATGATTTTTCATGGCACACAAGGTAATGGCACTCACTTGTATTTATTAGAAATATAATATAATTAAGAAAAATAAATCCTTTGAGTATTATACTTAGTGTCTTGGGGGGGGGGGGACATTACTAATACAAAGTTACCTGGATCATATATTCTATTATAAATAAATAGTTTTCAAAATGAATTTGTATTAAATGTACCCATGGAGAGAACATGTTTTTGCTCACTATAAATGTGGTTATAAAATTGAACAAAGGGAAAGAATTGTGGTGGAACGCAAGTGTGTGACAGAGAAAAAGAACAATGTAGGAGGTGGTAACTAGTAGGACAGGACATGAGGAAAGCAAATGCATAAGCAACAGGAAGGATAGGACACAATAAGCCTTCACAAAAGAGCTTAGAGGAACAAAGGTTGTGAGAACAATCAAATCGAGCAGGTTACAAACTCTACGCCAGTGACGTGTCATGAAAAAAATGCTTGGGTCGGCAAATGACACTGAAGTATGAAAAGTGTTAATAAATAACCAGCATTAAATGTAATGAAATGCCAATTTCTTGACCCAGTGGCTCCCTGAAGCTACAATGCTGATGTAGTGCCAAATTACTAGGTGCCATCAGTCGTGGATTCTTTTCGGCCTACAGGGGACGAGCCAGAACCTGGCCCCCCTCTATAAAGGCAGAGAGAGCAGTGGCACTATGATAAAAAAAAATTGCCTGAATTTTAATCAGGTCTCAGAACAAGAGGATAGGAAAGTGGTAAGCAGTGCTGGTGTGATCAAAGTAATGTTCAGAGCCCAGTGGACATTACAAAGTAATTATCAAAAGAAGGCACTGGACATTACAAATAGGTACAGTGCTTCCTAAAGTACTACTAAACTCTCACAACTTTAGAATGGTATCATGAAATCCTAGAATTCCAAATGCCTTAATTTAATTAAAACTGCCTCATAATGTAAACACCTAGCATGTCTGCTATGCATACATGTTGTCCCAGGGCTTGAAGGAAAAAACACAGAAGTCACAATAGTGTGATGCATCAAATCATTTGATGCATCACGCAATTGTGATTTCTGTGTGCAATGAAGTAAAGGTGAAGAAGGAGAATGGCTATTGACATAACTCGAGTGCAGGGGGGAGTTGTGTAAAACCCTGGTTGTGCCTCGGAGAGGCTGCAGGATGCAGTAAGTTCAGTAGAACTTGGTTTCAACTCCTTTTGACCATGTCATAGCTCAGTCGATAAAGGCAGCGTCTGGGATGCTCTCGGACGCAGGTTCGAATCCTCGTCACGGCCCTGTGGATTTGTTCACTTGAAGGGAAAATCCAAGTAGTACAGGCAATGGGATCACTATGCCGGACGTAAGATTAACCGACACAGCCTGCCATACACTGCTGCGAAGGTCAATCTCGGCGCACTGAGAGAAGCGCGTGAACCACCAATGCACCCTGCCAGCCAAAGTTGCTCTCAACCAAAGGTAAGAGAGGATGTTCCCAAGACCCTGGCTCATCTTAGGTTGGGGACACCACAAGCAAAGAAGGCCTCCAGGGAGCAACTCCCAAACACTCGAGGTAAAATAACCCTGATAATACAAGGACAGCACTAGGGAGCACACAGGGAAGTTAACCCTGAGCACATGCAATTCCAAGCACACTTGGCTCATATACACCAGTGTACAGGAAACCCCACTAAGGGCAAACACAACCACTTACCAGAACAGAACACAAGAGCCAGCATGGGAGAGGGGCAGCCTGGTACCCACTCCATCAGCTACAGAACTGGGGCTGAGATGCAGGTTGACGGTGACGTAGCTCCCCCTAACAAATGACCAGGCGGGGCAAACAAGCTCATGGTTGTTCTAAGAGACTTTGTTTACATAATTTGGGAAGGAAAAAGGGAGGGGGGAGATCTCTAGGCAGGTTTTGAGGCATCTATCTCCTTTAAAGCTAACAGTGGTTTGTTTGAACTCGCCGACTCTCTGGTTGCCTCTATCAGTGAGGTGGTAAATATAAATATCACTGCTCCCTGCACCTTTGAGAGAGGGCAAACCAGGCAAGGTTTTGGCACTGGTTCCCCAGAGGCCTATATAACTACAGCTAATGTAATTACCTAAGATTAGTTATAGGATGAGACAAATCCACAAAGGCCATGATGAGGGGTTCAAACCTACATCCGGGATGATCCCAGACGTAGGATCAAACCCTCGTCAAGACCCTTGTGGATGTGTTCATTGATATATCTCGCTATTGTGATTTCTGTGCATACAGGATGAGAGCTATGCTCGTGGTGTCCCATCTTCTCAGCACTAATGTGACCTAGTAGATGGTACCATCTCAGCATAGTAGCTTCAGGGAGTCACAAGGAGCTACCCCAGAAAGTATTATGAAAGTTCAAAGGTTAGCCACTAGATTAGTTAGTACCAGAATTAAGAGGGGCTCAGCTATGAAGACAAGTTGGAGGAACTCGCCCTCACAACTTTGGGGAAGAGATGAAACACAGGAAGACATGACCATGAAATACAAAATCCTAAGAGGAATAGAAAATGTGAAGAAAAGAAGCCTATTAATTAAAAGGAGGTAGGACACAGGACATAAATAGAAGCTGGATACATAATTCAGTCAGAGATGTAAGGAAGTTCTCTCTCTCTGTGCAAATGGTCGGCAACTGAAATACATTAAAGGATGAGTTTGCTGAAGACAATTCCAAACACAACTTTATGAAAAAATATTATGAAGGCATTAATGTTGAGAGGTAATTACCATATTAAATATAAATGGCTAGAAGATGGGGCATATAGAGCAAGATCTCACTCACCATAGTCATTTACTATACTTGATGAATGTGTCCCTTGTAGGAGAGAGGGGTGGCTGCATCTATGCTAGAGGCCGAGTTGCTGAAGTAACCTAGAGCTCAGCAGAATTAACAGAGGACCTACTGGGAACCACACAGCCAAAGCCTCATTGGGAACAACTTGTGACCAACCACCCACAAAGGCACAAACCTGGCACTAAAGAGGTGAATACAACACTCCCAACAGTAAACTAGCCAAATTGGGGAAACCTTTGGAATGGAAGCCCAAAAACCATGGTCACAGCCTGCAAGCAAAAAATACACCAGAAAGAAACAAAACCTGACATGGACAGACAGAAAGCCCAAATGGAGAATCCTTTGGAATGTAAACCCAAAACCAGGGGCCACAGCCTGCAAGCAATACACCAGGAAGAAACAAAAACTTGGCACTGAAAGCAAACCCAAACCACTGACTGCACTAGACCACAAGGAAGTAGCTTAACAGATAGCCAAAAAAACTGGAATTTAAATTCCATTTATGTGGATATAAAAAAATCATGTGAATTCTGAAAATAAATCACATATCTTTCCTGATTTATCACAAGGAATGCGATTCTCTCAAGATATAAAAATATTGAACATTGCAAAGCCCTTAAAACTGCTGCCACCATCAGTGGATGTTGTACTAAGTTATAACGGTAAACACAGGTTGGTATATCTATTGTTACACGAGTACTGTACTACTTGGATGCCACAAGCATTGTCAGGACATCACTTCTTAAATATAATATTAAAGTAGACCCTCAAACATTGGCAAACATTAATACCAATGACTAAACTCAAGTGCTCACAAGAACAAGGCTGACTGGATTTGCAGCTTGTTAAGACGTGTGCTTGTTCACGTGTGCGAGAACCATGCACAAAATACTCACCTGCAGGCGATGGGTCACAATAACATGGCTGAAGCATGTTGACCAGACCACACACTAGAAAGTGAAGGGACGACGACGTTTCAGTCCATCCTGGACCATTCTCAAGTCGATGTGAACATCGTTGTATCTTCACTTTCTAGTGTGTGATCTGGTCAAAATACTTGCATAATTGCGAGTACATGTATTGTTTTTTTTCCGTGACGTGTATTAACAGGTTCGCCCCTCTGCCACCCTTTCCTGTGAGGTCAAGTAGATTACAGCCCTCACCAATGTCACTGTGTGACATACAGCGCACACACCCCCTCATGAAGGTCACTTGTGAGGTGCAGATCCCTTACCAAGGAAGGTCACATGTGAGGTACAGACACCCCCCTCACCAAGGTCCCATGTGAGGTACAGACACCCCCCCTCCCTCACCAAGGTCCCATGTGAGGTACAGACACCCCCCCCCCTCACCAAGGTCACATGTCAGGTACAGACACCCCCCCCCTCACCAAGGTCACATGTGAGGTACAGACAACCCCCCCTCACCAAGGTCACATGTGAGGTACAGACACCCCCCCTCACCAAGGTCACATGTGAGGTACAGACAACCCCCCCCCTCACCAAGGTCACATGTGCGGTACAGACACCCCCCTCACCAAGGTCACATGTCAGGTACAGACACCCCCTCACCAAGGTCACATGTCAGGTACAGACACCCCCCTCACCAAGGTCACATGTCAGGTACAGACACCCCCCCCCCTCACCAAGGTCACATGTCAGGTACAGACACCCCCCCCCTCACCAAGGTCACATGTCAGGTACAGACACCCCCCCCCACTCACCAAGGTCACATGTGAGGTACAGATACCCCCCCCCCTCACCAAGGTCACATGTAAGGTACAGACATATCCCTCACCAAGGTCACACACACACACCTCAACAAGGTCTCTCACAACCACCCTTCCCCCCCCCCCCCTCACCAAGGTCAAATGTGAGGCAGGAACTGTGGATGCCACATCCAACATTAACAGATGTTTGTTGCATTTGGTTCTATACTTTTGCCGGCATATGCACCTTTTTGTACGTTCATGGTGTACACACAATGTAGAGACAACTGGACCATAGCTGTCATTAAAGAGCTAAATGACTGCCTTTGCTGTGTATTTTACATAACCGTACAATAATAACAACTTACTGTATATACAGTAGTCTATAACACAGTTAAAAATAATGTTTATGCTGCTCTTTTTAGAAGGCGAACTGGTCAATGCTCATGGAGCAAGGGCAATTAATATGTCACAATTTATTGGTGTATTTTCTGAGTAGTCTACTTGATTATCTGACATAAGATACAGTGAGGAAAATAAAAGAGGCTTCTCTACATCACGTGGTACATCACCTTTTTGTTGTTCTAAACCGATACACCGAACTTCCAGTCACTTTACATTTCTAAAGTATCCTCTCCTAACATTTTTTCACAGCCAATTTTTACAAACTTAAAAGACTTTTAGCACTTTATAATGTAATGCACCACTGGTAAAACACTTTTCTATCTGTTAACTTAAAAAATATTTTCTCATGTCATATAAATACTTCATGTCAATACTTCACATAAAAAGAAAAATATAACCAAATTCGAGAATGTATGCAGAGTAGATGTATCAGCTGAAAGAACCAATAAACATTTTTTTGTTATTTTTGCATTCTTTTAATTAATAGCACAGAATTTTCACTGTGCTTACCGCACTCCAGGAGGTGGAATGAGATGAGAATCTTTGAAGTATGGATGCAGCAGAGCGTGTTTAGCCGTCACTCGTTCTCGTGGGTAATACGTCAGCATACTCTGCAAGGGGAAAAGATACGCCATTTCTGGGTTACTGCTAAACGCAATTGTTAAATTGTCACAGAAATCCTGAAATATTTTGCAGTTAGCTATTAATAAGGTACAAATTATAGTCATATAGCTTATATTATACAACTAAAGGTCGAGATTATGTCATACAACTGTGGGGCAGAGATGCCACTAGACTACTCCCAGAACTGAGAGGTATGAGTTATGAGTTTAGGCCGATATCTTTTTGTCTGAAAGAAATCACCCATTCCAGTAAACTCAATCAACTTTTTTTTTTTCAGGCACTCACCACTCACTCCTACTTTTCCAGGCATATCAACTTAATTGTTAGAAAACACAATTTAAAAATGAGTAATGTACAAAATGGCACAGCAGGTCTACAGGACAGGAAAAGACAACTGGTTACCACTGGCTGCATATTTAGAATCATGAAAGGAGCTACAGTCACAGAGCTGGGGTCAGATTCACGAAGCAGTTACGCAAGCACTTACGAACGTGTACATTTTTCCTCAATCTTTGACAGCTTTGGTTACATTTATTAAACAGTTTACAAGCATGAAAACTTCCCAATCAACTTTAGTTATTGTTATAAACAGCCTCCTGGTGCTTCAGAGCTCATTAACTGTTTAATAGTTGTAAACAAAGCTGCCAAATATTGTGAAAAATGTACAGGTTCGTAAGTGCTTGCATAACTGCTTCGTGAATCTGACCCCTTATTAGTGGCAGGCATTTTGGGTCCAACTTAAGTTTGATTGCTGTCATATGAGCTGTGTGTTTGAAGTGACTGAGCTGGGGAAGCCCCAGAATCTGATGACGTAGAATGCTAAGGCAAATATATATAATGTCATGGCATGGTAAGCTGATATTAGTTCTACTTCTAATTTGTTTATATTAGTTCTAATTTTAATTAGTTCTTTTAATTAGTTATATTTAAATTAGTTATATTTAAATTAGTTATATTTAAATTAGTTATAATTAGTTCTAATTTTAATTGTCTCATCATTCTAAATTGTTTCTATTAGTTATACTTCTGTCTCATCATTCTAATTGTGAGAGATATGTTGTGCCAATATATATCTTCCTGCTCTAATGTTAACCCCACTTTGTCTTTACAATATATCACCTTACAAAGTGGCAGCTAAATGTTCACTCACTTTACGCCAAAAATATAAGTTAAATTTAGATTACTAAACACCTGTCGAGTTTAACCAGCATTATAATGATTCTTTTCAGTTGTTACTGATTAAGTTTGTGATTCTGATAATGACACTGTATGTACGCTGCCGTTATTGTGACATGTAATTAATGTACCAGTACTGTACTTTTTATGTAAACTTTCCCAACTATAATTGTACGTTTATGAATAAAGTCTTTGATTCATTGATTGATTGACAAGTATGTTATTAAAGTATAACTTGAATCATTGTTACTTTCAGTTTCATTTCTACCAGTTGATTACTCCAATCACCTCTAGACAAATATGGTTATTTCCTATTATTACTATTATTATTATTATGAATGGCTCTGATACATAGTCATAATGGCTTGGCATTTTCTCATGATAGTTCCCTTCCAGTTCTATAACTGAAGCAGAAGTATCTGAAAAAGCCATCTCCAGACAGTCCAGATTTACAGGCGAGAGACTTGTTGTAAAGCAGCCAATGTTGAATGCATTGAAACACCTCTTCTGGTTGAGCCCCTGTGGCTTCCTGAAGCTATCTTTCTGCGATGGCCACTCCTGGGTTACGTCAGTTGCAGGAGTCCTACCTTACCTGGTAGTACTATTTGGCCTACTGGCATCAGAGCCAGAGCCTGACCTCTTCTCACAAAAGTGCACAGAACTGGGGACTACTATTGTCACCTTCACTGACAAAGCACTTATAAAGTCAGCAAAGCTTTATACAGATAAATGCAAGATTCAATGAAAATGAAGCATCTAAACAGCCAAATGACTGCACAAATGATTTATTCTAAACAAATGGTTCTTTCTAAACTAACTCGAACCAGTTAGCACTGATAGCCACTATCAAGTGGCCTGGGGCCCCGGCCTACAGCCAGCTCCAATGGTCAGTCCAGAGCTGATGGATAAAGATACGATAAACCTGGTATGGAGAGTGTCAAGGAACCAATGGAGTTCTACCAGAAAGAGACATTTCATTACATTGAAAACTGGGTTTTCTGGGAAAAGCTACTTGGGGGCTTACTGAAGTAAACTACCCACAGAGAAACAGGAAAACAAGGGACTTGCCAGGAAGGAGGGTACATGTCAAGTGCAAATCCAAAAAGACCATGAGTAGGGAAACTGGCCCTACGCCACACATGACTTACTGAGACCAGGGACATTATGCAAACACCCGGCTGTCAAGAGCCTACTAGGCTTCCAAAACCCCTAAGCCTGAGCATAAGGCCACAACATGCTGGAGACAACAGCAGCCAATGCTGCATATTTATGAACATCGTGGGCTTGAGGGGTAGACTGCAGGCTGGCTAACTTTGATGACATTGCAGACAACCCGAGAAATACAAGTCTTTCTATTTCTTATTGTGTCTGGACACAATTCTTATTGTGTCTGGTTCCCTGAAGATTTCATTTTGTACAAACACACTTTGCAACTTTTCTTTTAATGTTTCACAAATTTTCTTTTCACATCATATTATGAATATGAGTTATGTTGTGTGTTTATAACTTGGTGACCATCCATATTAACCATCAAATGACACCTATTTAAAAACCCTATTCCATTGTGTGTCAGAAAAGTGTTGAAAAGCCATAAGGATAAACAGCTTATGGCAAATTTGCGCACATGAGGAAACTGCAGATAGCTATTGGAGCAGTGTAAGAGTTAAGGATACTATGATGAAATTTATACATTATAAAGCACAATGCAAAAGCACGTATTGTACTATATTTTAATATTTATAAACGAACACATATTAGTTGCTGTTTTGCGCTTCACAAAAGATGGCAAACAAGACTGGGACAGTGCGTTTGGGTTAGGTATGCAGCTACGCTCATTTACATTTGAGATATTTTGTCACTTAATGTTACTACCGTTTCCCCTCTGGATGATGGTTAATAATATTCCAAATAGGCCAACAAGGGGACAAAGTTCAATTATAAAAGTGCCTTCCTTTTACCATCAAACATTACTTACTAAATATGCAAATAAATTATTACCGAAATAAAAATGCAATAAATTTTACAGGCAATATTGAAAAATAAGGTAAAAAATTTATGAAATAAAATATGACTACAAACTCACCAGAAGCAACTGTCGTCCACTGTCATCAAGACATGGGACTAACTGTGCTAGGGAGTTACTGGCATCCACTTCCCAGCGAGGAAATGTACTTTTGTAATCTGGTAGCTGAGTTACACCAGGCCAATCCTGTTCTCCTGGTGTGCCCAAAGTTCGGAATATACGAAACAGCTGGTCAATCTCGGAATCACCAGGGAATAGAGCTTTTCTTGTCAGCTGTTGTATAATAAAATATGTACCAATTAGAAGTAACCAATACTGATTAAAACATACAGGAGTAATTAAGGAAGGAATCACTAATCTAACAATGTACAGTACAGTACAGTACACATGTCTATGCACAGTACAAAATAATTAATTTTGCAGTTAAATGTGGTCTGTGGGAAACTTCTATCAAAAATAAGATTGTAGCTCATCACTATAATACACAAATATGGTTTATAACTCCACAGCTACTGAATACCATTCCACCAAATACAAGATATATTGCCAGAAGAAAAGTAGACACATTCAAGAAACTTGTCAAGACAACCTCCTGCAAGAACAGCTGGGCCATGTGGCTTATAATAGACATGTGGTGGCCTGTGAGCCATTGCATGCAACAGCCAGTAGATCAAGTTATCATAAAACAAGCCTGGCCCCAGGCCGGGCATAGGGAGAACTCTCAGAATTGACTCCCGGTATACTTCAGTTGTGTCTGAATAATAAAACAAGTTATTTATTTATATTAATGGTTACCTACCTGGGTTACCCTTAAGGCCTGATGGCCGAGTGGACAGCGCTTGGAATTCGTAGTCCTAAGGTTCCGGGTTTGATCCCCAGCGAAAGCGGAAACAAATGGGCAGAGTTTCTTTCACCCTGATGCCCCTGTTCACCTAGCAATAAATAGGTACCTGGGAGTTAGACAGCTGCTACGGGCTGCTTCCTGGGGATGTGTAACAAAAAGGAGGCCTGGTCGAGGACCGGGCCACAGGGACGCTGAGCCCCGAAATCATCTCAAGATAACCTCAAGATAAGAAGGCTCAATAGGCTAAATAAAAAATTAAAAAGGCCCCAGCATTAATTGAACAATTATACATGCAAAGAAAGCTCAGGTTGAAGCTGCAATACTGCCAAACATTCATTACTTCAAACTGACTGATTATTAATGATTTCGTTGAAATACTGTATCCGAGAAATGATTGGACTAAAGTCCACCATAGCTTGCGAGCAATGGTGTGACTAAAAGCTAATTATATGGTGGACTAAAGTCCACCATATAAATAATAGCTTGCTTGTCAGCATTATACAGTACTGTAGAATACTGCACCTAATTTAAAACCAGCGATGAATGTAACAAGACACCTCTTTCTGGTTGGGTCTCAGTGGCTCACTGAAGCCTAACACTGAGGTAAATCCACATACAAGTTGCATCAACCCAAGGACACAATACTGTAGTTTACCGGAGACCAAAGCCAGAACCTGGCCCCACCCCACTCATAGAGATACAGGAAGCTGAGAATGCTTTACAATTACCCCACACCAAAGAAATACCCAGAAAGTAAATGAAATGAAACAGACAACTGCAAAGTTTACAGAGAAACAATAAATATAACAGCAAATAACTATAAAAATGATCCACCCAGTAGTTGGTTCGAACCTCTCTTAGTTACAGCTGGCCTCTGCCACGTGGCAGCACCACCATGAGCTTCTAGCTCCCACATCAACACACTTCAGTTTGCAGTTGAAAACGACAAATCGACACACCTGGTACGGAGGAAAGACCAGGGAACCACCGAAGCCCAACAGGTAAGAGGCATTTCATTACTTTCAACGATGGTTTTCTAGAGGGGTCGAATGGTGGCTCCCTGAAGCTAACTGACTGCGGAGAAAAAGGAAACTGTGACTTACCATGGAGGAGGAGGAGGAGAGAAGATCAACACCTGGTTGTGCACATCAACCCGGGTTGTTTCATCAATGGTTTACACATTATTCAGAATCATGGTTTACACATTATCCAGAGTTAATTTAGATCTAGCATAAGACAAACTCCCACATGTATTTGGGGCTCACATCAGCTTCCTCAGGCCTCCCAGTAAACAGACACCATCTTTGAATAAAAAAATTGTAGGCACCCACCCGTACTAAGACAACAACCACGGGTGGAACATACAGCAGCAGTTCACACCACTGCCAAAGAACTAGCTCTCACTTTTCCAAAGGCAGTGATAGGTAAGCATATTCCACAATTTCCTGACGGAACCTAAGGGAGCCGCTCGGCTGAGCGGACAGCACACTGGACTTGTGATCCTGTGGTCCCGGGTTCAATACCGGGCGCCGGCGAGAAACAATGGGCAAAAAGTTTCTTTCACCCTATGCCCCTGTTACCTAGCAGTAAAATAGGTACCTGGGTGTTAGTCAGCTGTCACGGGCTGCTTCCTAGAGGTGGAGGCCTGGTCGACGACCGGGCCGTGGGGACACTAAAGCCCCAAAATCATCTCAAGATAACCTCAAGATAAGCTATTACAAGTCAAGCCTGGCCCCAGCCTGGGACTGAGGAGTAGAACAACAACTAGAATCTACTCGAGGTACACTCCAGGTACCCAATTAAGCACATTTGCCAGAAACCCCAACAAAGTGACTGCCAAGTGACAGGAAGAAAGCATCTGAAATTGTACCACTTTAAAAGTGGCAGAATGTTTTAGATATGAATGAACAGAAGGTTTGTGATGTGAAAGAGGACTAAAACTTAGAAATGGCTTTTCATTAGCCCATCATGTAAATAATGCATCACTATGGACCTTGACCCATGGATGACAACACTCACCATTTCAGCAAATATGGCACCAAGACTCCACATATCAACAGCAGTGCAATAGTTCTTTGCCCCAAGAAGAATTTCTGGAGCTCTGTACCACAAGGTCACCACTTCGTGTGTATAGGCTCGTACTGGTAAGCAAAATGCTCTGGCTAAGCCAAAATCTGCAAGTTTTATTGATCCTGAAATGCATACAAATATACAGATAAGAAAAAATATAATTCAAGATTGACCCGACAAGAATTTGGAGGTACAGTATTAGTTCANGTGGTTCCCAACTCTGTTGTTTGTGATGAGGCAAGGAGGTACAGGAAGCAGCTTTAACAATTTTCATTTACTGAAACAACTTTTATACATGCAATAATAGTCAGGACAACAAAGTCTGAGGTTCATGTCGTCTCTCGTCTTTCCATTTCTCTCATCACCTCTCTCACCGCCTCACCTGCCCGCAGAACTTCACGGAGTTGCCAAGGTGTGGCAGTGAAGATCTTATAGAGACTTACTTCGAGAGATGTCGAGGCTTCGTGGCAGACATCGCGTCCTCCATGGCCAACATCGAGGACGAGGAGCTGTCCGGCGATGACGCCACCTCCCACGACACCATAGTTCAGATTCGTCCTCAGAAGGTTGAAGTGGTCTCCAAAGTAGGTGAGTTTATCTTGCACGTGTTCATCACACCACCTGTGTATAGTTGTTCATCCAGGCTAGCATGGTCCAATTTACACAATTTTCTTATCACATTTTTCATGTATTAAATGGCACCTCTGTAACGTCACGATATGAGACAACGCTGAACAAATCACATGAAAACAACCCCGGAGTTTGGTTCTATATAGTCATCAGCTGACTACAGAGCCCCGAGTATTGACCCAGGTCAATAATTGCAGTAATAGCGACCTCTGCCAAGAGGACTCTACTCCAAGCAGCCCTGGACCAATGATAGGGAGGTTTAGCCAAATGTCATTAAAATGTGATGTAGCACTGATGGGTATCTGGTGTATATTCAGTGGTCTAAATGTAGTCTCTAATGGGCGATTCATTGTCTGATCATGCCCAAGGATTCGGCAGTTGTCATCTGGATGTAATCATCATCTGGATGTTGGTCCAACACTTCTTCAGGAAGTGCCAGACCAACCAGGCTGTGGGGAATATGTGGGCCTGCGGGCCGCTTCGAGCAACAGCCTGTTGGACCAAGCTCTCACTAGTCAAGCCTGGCCTTGATCTGGGCTTGGAGAATAGAAGAACTCCCAGAACCTCATCAAACAGGTATCAAGCAGGTAACCTCAGGTGTGTGGATCAGGCACAGGCCCATTCATGCCCTGATTCCAGCTGAGTTCTAATAACTTTCAAAGAAATGGAAGATCTATTTCATATATGACGCATCAACAGTCACTACGGTCCCATTCCATAATGGATTACTGTCCCGTGAAAATGAGACTAAGCCAATGGAACTAACTGTTCCAATCTCATCAAGGAGAATTCTCCCAGAGAGGCTGCTGGGAGGCTGGTAGTGTTAACCGCTGGGAGGCATATGTGGACGTTGTACATCTGAGAGGTGGTGGGGCTAGAGAGATGGCCAACCCGTCTTCATCATAGAACATTGCATTTTGACGTATACTCTTACCCAAGGCCAAAAACTGTCATACTAGAACATGGAAGCGGCTCGTGAAATTGACAAACTGTCCCGTTTTCTGATTTGGGTCCTATTGGTAGGTTAGGAGAGGACACTTTAGTACGACGGTTTCTTGACATTGGAGAACCATAGGAGGACGGGGTGGGTGGGCACAGCACTCTTCTCCCTACCACCGCACTCCGGGTGTGGATTATGATACATTCATGAGATATTGTGTGTGCTTAATCTGATATTTCTTATCTATATCTATAACAGAATGTCTGTTTGAACAAGGTTGATGGCCAGATGCCTGAGGCTAGCCTCACTCAGCTTTGCAGGGAAAATGGTTTGGGGTGCAGTACATACATAGGCTGACTGGGGTCAACCAAAGTTAAATCTTTTGTGAAATATTAGCATTTACAGAGACCCTGTAAATAGTTGGTGTAGTTTGCCTAGAGTTTTCAGAGATCATAATAGTATATTTTCTGAGAGAAAAGGAAGAGAGGGAAAGCAAGGGGAGGAAAGAGTGGAGGGACGAAGAGGGAAGGTCAAGAGAAGGAAAAGGATGCCATTATTGGCCCAACCAGGATTCGAACTCGTCACCCAGGATCACCGCCCTAAGTAATTACCTCACCAATGAATGTCTATAAGCATGGTTAGTCCTGCAGCTTTTTAATTTAAATTCCATGACTAACCAATCCCCGACGACACTCGGGGGGTGCATTTAAGGTACAGTTTTTGTTAAACCACTGAGAATTATTGTCTCCCCCTTCTCTGTGATTGCTTCTGCCTGACTGTGTTGTTATTGTTTGATTTTCAAACACGAAGATTTACTTAAAACAATTCTATTATCAGGCTACGAAAACAAGATCCTATTTACCTACAAGCACCTGCGGAACTACCCAGTGGACCTGTACTACCTGATGGACGGGTCCAAGTCCATGAGTGACGACAAGAAGACGGTAACAGAGCTGGGTAAGGTGCTGGTTGACAGAATGAAAGAAATCACATCGAACTTCAAGGTTGGTTTTGGGATCTTCGTTGACAAAACCATCCTGCCCTATATCTCCACTCTGCCCTTCGAGTGAGTGCTCAGACTCAAATTTATTACTGTACAGTACTATGAAATATGCAAAAATAAATTTGTATTGGTAAAGAGCATTATTAACAATGAATTTGTTTTATTGTTTGTTGTATGTGAACATTTGGTTGAGTTATCCATTGCGTGCAGAGCATCGTCCAGCTGCGAGGAGTGTGAGGCGCCCTACAGTTACAAAAACATCCTCAAGCTCACGGATGACTCTGACGCCTTCGTTGTAAGCCTTCCCCGACACACTTCCTGAAAGTCGTTTGTATATCTGCCCATGTTGCTTTGTATTTAGATACCTGCCTATGTTGCTTTGTATACCTGCCAATGTTGCTTTGTATACCTGCCTATGTTGTTTTGTATACCTTCTCATGTTGCTTTGTATATACCTGCCTATGTTGGTTTTGCCCCTATAACACGGTGGTGACCAGTGAAAATGGCATAGTAGCTGACGGGAGACAACCGACCAGCCCGCACCTAATGACCATCTCAACACGAGTGCTGCGACCTTCTTTTTTGTGTGTGTACAAAATACAAGACAACATTCTTGCAAAGCCACTAACATGCATATCATTTTGGGAAGGTCCTTTAGCTAAACAATGAAGGAAACACAATTCGCCGACATTTAATTCATTAACCAACGTCTTCCTTTCCGAAACTCTAAGCCTCTAAAACACACACTTTCTTCTTCTCACCAAGCAAGTAACTGCCAAAAGATTAAACAGCCCCTGACTCACAAGTGACATACTTAAATCAATCAACAAGAAACACAAATATAAGAAGAAAAAAAATAGGATTGGCCTAGTTACAAAAGATGTAGTTATGAGATACTCATCAATGCATACCAGTATAATAAGAAGAGTCAAACTTTCCTTTTATGAGAGTAGATTCAAAAAAGCAAAGGGAAACATGAAAAGCCCTCTCTAACATCCTCTGGATCTAAACAACAATCACATAACATGCAGATAAAACTCTCCACGGATGGTTATACACCTGCAACAGAATTAGAAATGGCAACTGAATTTAATAGCTTCTTTTCATCAGTTGGTGATAACCTTGGCAGAAAAATCCTAGAGACCCAGACACATGTTACTGCATATCTCACTGGCAGCTATCCTAACTCTCTTCTCCTTTTACTAGTCAGACATTATATCCATCTTTCACTCACTAAAAACCAAAGCTGGGAACATTAGTGAAATACCAGCTATGGTATATAAGACTGCCACTCTGGCCCTTGCACCACCCATAGCACTGCTATTCAACAAATCTCTAGTGTCATACTTTTCCTAATATCCTTAAAAAAGCAAGTCACGCCAGTTCATAAAGAAGGCAAGACAGCTGACATAAACAATTACAGACTACCCATACTATCAAAAATATGTGAACAAATTATTTACAAACAGCTTTACTCCTAACTTGTAGAATTCAACATATTAGAGCAACGACGTGACACCAGAGGTCCTGGCAAGAGTAGCAGACCAAAGCCATGGTGCACCAGGCAACTAACTGTAGTTGGACAACATCCTTATCTCTAACGCCTCAGGGCTATTCAGAACCACCAACAATCTCAGAGCAAGCTCCAAGGCTCGTATTTGATGGCTGACTCCAACCCAGACTTCTGCTACTACCATCGCAGGTTTGGGGCTAGAGCCCGGAAATGTCGCCACCCATGTGCTTATTCCAGAAACAGCTCTGGAGGGGACTGTGAACAGCCAGCAACCCCCGCCAACATGGATGATTGCCTTTTGTATTTGTTCGATCGAGCCTCTCTGTGCAGTTACCTTGCTTCAGTCTCTGTTATCTCTCCCCCAGTGGACAAGCCATCTCTCACTACACACCAAGACATGTTTTCCGTCAATCTGTCCTATTAGACCTTCGCATTTTGACATATACTCTATCTAAGGCCAAAATTTGTCATACTAGAAAATGGTAGGAGCTTGTGAAATTGACATAGTCGCGTTTTTTGTTTTGGGTCCTCTGGTTCTATTATGAAGACGGGTTGATTCTAACTCTCCTCTGGTGAACAAGACACCCGCTACTAAGCCCATATTTGCTCGTATTTACTCTCAACAACAAACTTATATAGGATTTACATATATTAAGTATTAATAAATTATATGTGAAGTGGACATAAACATATGTTTGCATTAGAATGATATACAAATAATGTCAAATTCTTCAGCATGCAGTTAAGACCAGCAAGTTGGCTACGAACCTTGACTACCCGGAGGGTAGCCTGGACGCCCTGATGCAGGCCATGGTGTGTGAGGAGCAGGTCAACTGGAGGCACCAGAGTATTCGACTCATCCTCGTCTCTACGGATGCTGGCTTTCATATTGCTGGCGACGGCAAGGTTATAAATACTCTACTTTATTACATCTTTCTTCTGGCGCCATGATCGAGTGCCTCAAGGATTTGTATACAAGTTGTGGGTCGGCTTCATAGGTTTCCTCTATCTGAATATTATGTTCATTTGGATACAATTACTTTCTTGGTGCAAATTTAGAACTATTTTTCTTTCCTTTCCAGCAGCAAATTTTCAAGTCATTGTTTTGGGTTGAGGGTGTAGATGTGCCTGCACCCCTTGTGATGTGGCTAGGGGGGTGGGAGTTAGTTTAGTTTAGTTAATTTCATTTATTATGTACCCCCATACCCATCTTCTGGGTGGTAGTGGACAGGGTTACAGAGGCACATAATGGGCTTAGGGACTGAAACCCACAATTCATTTAGCGAAACAAGCTACAATCTCGATGAGCTAGTTACAAAATTCACTACACATCTGTACATTATCCATGGGTTCGAGATTGATCACAAGTACAGTTTCTAAATTAAGCAACTGACAAGTGGAGAGCTAGTGTCACAATTGATACGTTTGTCCTGCACACCACCTCCCCCCCCCCATCTAGTGGGCAGCTGTGGATAGGTTACAATCACTTAGTTACTACCTACAGTTAGCAAATTGAGGATTTTTGGCTAAAATTTCTGGTAGCAGATCATTTTAAATTAAATATTTACACATCTCTGGAACATTTATTATAGAATTGTCTGAATTCACATATCTTTTTGCACTCCATCACATAGTGACAGAAGATGTGTGAATAATTTTGTTGACACAGTTTACATTTGGTCAGGTCTACATCAGCAGATAATGGGGGGATGGGATTTGGTTGTGTATGTATGTAATTGCCTAACTGTTGTTACATAAGTGTAATTACCTAACTGTAGTTACATAAGCGTAATTACCTAAGTGTAGTTACAGGATGAGAGCTACACTCGCGGTGTCCCATCTTCCCAGCACTCTTTGTCATGTAACGCTTTGAAACTACTGACGGGGTTTGGCCTCCACCACCACCTCACGTAACTTGTTCCAGCTGTTTACCACTCTTGTTTGATAAAGTGAACTTTATAATATCTTTTTTCTGCAGCTTTGTTTCCTTAGCTTAGCTTATGACCATTTGTTCTTGAAGTTGATGGTTTCAGGAATTCCTTTGTCAATATGGTAAATTCCCATTTTTTATTTATAAGTGGTAACCATCTCCCCCTCTTTTTTTCTATCTTCTAACTTTGGTATGATTAACGCCTCTAGCCTTTCTTCGTAACCTCTGTTTTTCAGTTCCAGAAGCCATTTTTAATTAATTAATAAATTTTGTATTATGCCTTTGCACCTTCCAAATTATGTGGAAAGGAGTATAGAGTCAGCCTCCACCACATTACTGCCTAATGCATTCCATTTGTAAACTATGACACGAAAAAAATATTTATAAGGTCTCTGTGGCTCATTTCCTTCTGATGTATTTGTGTGTGTAATTACCTAAGTGTAGTTACAGGATGAGAGATACGCTCGTGGTGTCCCGTCTCCCCAGCACTCTTTGTCATATAATGCTTTGAAATTACTGACAGTTTTGGCCTCCATCACCTTCTCACTTAACTTGTTCCAACCGTCTACCACTCTGTTTACAAAAGTGAATTTTCGTATATTTCTCCGGCAGCTTTGTTTCGTTAGTTTAAATCTATGACCTCTTGTTCTTGAAGTTCCGGGTCTCAGGAATTCTTCCCTATCAATTTTATCGATTCCTGTTACTATTTTGAACGTAGTGATCATATCGCCTCTTTTTCTTCTATCTTCTAGTTTTTGCATATTTAATGCCTCTAACCTCTCCTCGTAGCTCTTGTCCTTCAGTTCTGGGAGCCACTTAGTGGCATGTCGTTGCACCTTTTCCAGTTTGTTGATGTGCTTCTTAAGATATGGGCACCATACAACCGCTGCATATTCCAGCTTTGGTCTAATAAAAGTCGTGAACAATTTCTTTAGTATTTCTCCATCCATGTATTTAAAAGCAATTCTGAGGTTAGAAAGTGTAGCATAGGCTCCTCGCACAATGTTCTTAATGTGGTCCTCAGGTGACAGTTTTCTATCTAGAACCACCCCTAGATCCCTTTCTTTGTCAGAATTCTTTAAAGATTTCTCACATAATTTATAGGTTGTGTGGGGTCTATGTTCTCCAATTCCACATTCCATAACATGGCATTTATTCACATTAAATTCCATTTGCCAAGTGTTGCTCCATATACTTATTTTGTCCAGGTCTTCTTGAAGGGCATGACAATCATCTAGGTTTCTTATCTTCCCTATTATCTTAGCATCATCAGCAAACATGTTCATGTAATTCTGTATTCCCACTGGTAGATCGTTTATGTAGACAATGAACATTACCGGTGCAAGAACTGAACCCTGTGGTACTCCACTCGTGACATTCCTCCAATCCGATACCTTGCCTCTGATTACGGCCCTCATTTTTCTGTCAGTTAGGAAATTTTTCATCCATGTTAGTAGCTTACCTGTCACCCTCCAATATGTTCCAGTTTCCAGAACAACCTCTTATGGGGAACTCTGTCGAAAGCCTTTTTAGGTCCAGATAGATGCAGTCAACCCAACCATCTCTTTCCTGTAAAATCTCTGTGGCTCGATCATAAAAACTGAGTAAGTTCGTTACACAGGATCTTCCAGATCGAAAACCATACTGTCTGTCTGATATTATATCGTTTTCCTCCAGGTGTTCTACCCATTTAGTTTTAATTATTTTTCCAATATTTTGACTATTACACTTGTCAATGATACAGGTCTATAATTAAGGGGGTCTTCCCTGCTTCCACTTTTGTAGATTGGAACTATGTTAGCCTTTTTCCACACATCAGCTACAACTCCTGTACACAGGGATGCCTGAAAAATCAGTTGAAGTGGAATGCTGAGCTCAGGTGCACATTCTCTCAGAACCCATGGTGAAACTCCATCTGGACCAACTGCTTTGTTCTTACTTAGCTCCTTGAGCATTTTTTCCACTTCGTCTCTAGACACCTCTATGTGCTCTATGTTGTTTTCTGGAATTCTTATTGTGTCTGGTTCCCTAAAGATTTCATTTTGTTCAAACACACTTTGGAACGTTTCGTTTAGTGTTTCACACATTTCCTTTCCATTTTCCATGAATCTATTTCCCATTTTCAACCTCTGAATATTATCCTTTACCTGCAATTTGTTGTTTATGAATTTATAGAATAGACCTGGTTCTGTTTTACATTTGTCTGCAATCCCTTTTTCAAAATTTCTTTCTGCCCCTCTCCTCACTGCCGTGTAGTTGTTTCTCGCATCTTTGTATCGCTGGTATGTTTGGGGGTTTGGCCTCTTCCTGTATTGATTCCATTTTTGTGTCCTTTGGTCTCTGGACCTCTCGCAATTTCTTTTGAACCAATCCTGTTTCCTAGTTCTGCATCTCTGTTTTGGTATAATTTTTTTTGTGCCTTATTATATATTTCACAAAACTTGACATACACCTCATTCACTTCCTTGCCTAGCAACAAGTCTGTCCAATTATACTCACTAAAAAAATTTCTAAGTTCGCCATAATGTCCTCTCCTGAAGTCAGGTTTTTCAACTGCTTCAACCTCCTTATTTTCTTCCAGATTATAACGCATTGCATACTTTATTCCTAAAAAGACATGGTCACTTTTACCCAAGGGAGGAAGGTACTGAATGTCAAATATCTCTTCCTCCTTCCTGGTAAATATCAAATCTAGCATGGAGGGAACGTCCCCTTCCCTCATCCTCGTAGCTTGTTTAACATGTTGATACAAGAATGTTTCCAGGATGAGGTCTACAAATCTACAGGTCCAAAAATCTTCTGTTTTAGCTTCATATGCTTCCCAGTCTATGGATTTCAAGTTGAAGTTACCGACTATCAACAGTCGTCATCTATCGTTATCCGCTCTCGATATAATCTCATTATTGTTATAAGACCTTCTCGTTTACTATCTAGCTCCTCCTTTGACCATGTGCTGCTTAGCGGTGGACTATATGCATTTATGATCATTAGTTTATCATCTTCATGGCAGATCTTTAGTGCTATAATATCAACTTCTTGTGGATTGGCATTCATTATTTCCTTCACTTTTAGGTGTTCTTTCACCAGCACAGCAACGCCACCGCCTTTCCTAATTTTTGTCCCGTCTCCAAATTGAGTAGCCCCTTGGGAATATAACCTCATTTAAAATAACATCAAGTTTTGTCTCCGTGAGTGCAACAATGTCTGCTGTCTGCATCTTTATTACATCACTTAACTCCAGTATCTTCAATCTCACTCCATCTATGTTAGTGTATGCAATCTTCAGGAACTTGTTCCCCCTCTTCTTATTCTTCACATCCCCTCTCTCTATTGATTTTGTTGGTTTGCCTTTATGTACCACTTTACTGGTCTGCATACCCCTATCTGTGTGTGTGTGTGTGTGTGTGTGTGTAATTACCTAAGTGTAGTTACAGGATGAGAGCTACGCTCGTGGTGTCCCATCTTCCCAGCACACTTTGTCATATAACGCTTTGAAACTACTGACGGTCTTGGCCTCCACCACCTTCTCCCCTAACTTGTTCCAACCGTCTACCACTCTGTTTGCGAAAGTGAATTTTCTTATATTTCTTCGGCATCTGTGTTTAGCTAGTTTATATCTATGACCTCTTGTTCTTAAAGTTCCAAGTCTCAGGAAATCTTCCCTATTGATTTTATCAATTCCTGTTACTATTTTGTATATAGTGATCATATCACCTCTTTTTCTTCTGTCTTCTAGTTTTGGCATATTTAATGCCTCTAACCTCTCCTCGTAGCTCTTGCCCTTCAGTTCTGGGAGCCACTTAGTAGCATGTCTTTGCACCTTTTTCAGTTTGTTGATGTGCTTCTTAGGATATGGGCACCACACAACCGCTGCATATTCTAGCTTTGGCCTAACAAAAGTCGTGAACAATTTCTTTAGTATATCGCCATCCATGTATTTAAAAGCAATTCTGAAGTTAGAAAGCGTGGCATAGGCTCCTCGCACAATATTCTTTATGTGGTCCTCAGGTGATAGTTTTCTATCTAGAACCACCCCTAGATCTCTTTCTTTATCAGAATTCTTTAAAGATTTCTCACATAATATATAGGTTGTGTGGGGTCTGTGTTCTCCTATTCCACATTCCATAACATGGCATTTATTAACATTAAATTCCATTTGCCAAGTGGTGCTCCATATACTTATTTTGTCCAGGTCATCTTGAAGGGCATGACAATCATCTAAGTTTCTTATCCTTCCTATTTTCTTAGCATCATCAGCAAACATGTTCATATAATTCTGTATACCAACTGGTAGATCATTTATGTAGACAATAAACATCACTGGTGCAAGAACTGAACCCTGTGGTACTCCACTTGTGACATTTCTCCAGTCCAATACATTGCCTCTGATCACAGCCCTCATTTTTCTATCAGTCAGAAAATTTTTCATCCATGTTAGAAGCTTACCTGTCACCCCTCCAATATTTTCCAGTTTCCAGAACAACCTCGTATGTGGAACTCTGTCGAAAGCCTTTTTTAGGTCCAGATAGATGCAGTCAACCCAACCATCTCTTTCCTGTAATATCTCTGTTGCTCGATCATAGAAACCGAGTAAATTCGATACACAGGATCTTCCAGATCGAAAACCATACTGTCTGTCTGATATTATATCATTTCGCTCCAGGTGTTCTACCCATTTAGATTTAATTATTTTTTCCAATATTTTGACTATTACACTTGTCAATGATACCGGTCTATAATTAAGGGGGTCTTCCCTGCTTCCACTTTTGTAGATTGGAACATAGTTGTAGATTGGAACTATGTTAGCCTTTTTCCACACATCAGCCACAACTCCTGTAAACAGGGATGCCTGAAAAATCAGTTGAAGAGGAATGCTGAGCTCAGGTGCACATTCTCTCAAAACCCATGGTGAAACTCCATCTGGACCAACTGCTTTGTTTTTATTTAGCTCCTTGAGCATTTTTTCCACTTCGTCTCTAGACACCTCTATGTGCTCTATGTTGTTCTCTGGAATTCTTATTGTATCTGGTTCCCTGAAGATTTCATTTTGTACAAACACACTTTGGAACTTTTCGTTTAATGTTTCACATATTTCCTTTTCATTTTCCGTGAATCTATTTCCCATTTTCAACCTCTGAATATTATCCTTTACTTGCAATTTGTTGTTTATGAATTTATAGAATAGACCTGGTTCTGTTTTACATTTGTCTGCAATCCCCTTTTCAAAATTTCTTTCTGCCTCTCTCCTCACTGCCGTGTAGTTGTTTCTCGCATCTTTGTATTGCTGGTATGTTTGGGGGTTTGGCCTCTTCCTGTATTGATTCAATTTTTGTGTCTTTTGGTCTCTGGCCCTCTCGCACTTTCTGTTGAACCAATCCTGTTTCCTAGTTCTGCTTCTCTTTTTTGGTATAAATTTTTTTGTGCCTTTATCATATATTTCACAAAACTTGACATACATCTATCTCATTCACTTCCTTGCCTAGCAACAAGTCTGTACAATTATACTCACTAAAAATTTTCTAAGGTTGCCATAATGTCCTCTCCTAAAGTCAGGTTTTTCAATTGCATCGACCGTCAGTGTGTGTGTGTGTGTGTGCGCATGCAGCCATGATTTTTATAACTAATTCAGTAAAGAAATATGACAAGTGTTATCTAAACTGTGGTCGTCAGCTTGGAGGGATTACAACACCGAACGATAAAAGCTGCCATTTGGACCACCGTGGCGTCTATACCCATGACGCCATCTTGGACTACCCTTCCGTAGGCGAGGTCAGTACCCTACATCATCTCCCTGGCTCACTCACCTCATATATATAATATAATAGTGGCTCGCTAATAATATATAATATAGCGGCTAGCTATAATATAATAATATAATATGAGCGGCTCCAGTTACGAGCATTTCGAGTAACGATCGAGCCACTCGCAGAAAATATGTCTCGACTGAAAGAGCTTTCCCTCGATTAACGAGCGTTCCCACTGGTTCTCGGACACCTCTGACGACATTTTTGTTGTTGTTTCACAAGACGAGTTTTCCACATGACGAGCTCGATACCGGAACGGATTAAACTCGTTAATCGAGGCACCACTGTATATATATATATATAACATGACTCATAATGACTCGATCGTTACTCTCCCACAGACTTAATTCATACAATCTCCCACATAATCAATACTCTCTTACAGACTCAATCCATACTCTACCACAGACTTAATTCATACAATCTCCCACATAATCAATACTCTCTTACAGACTCAATCCATACTCTACCACAGACTTAATTCATACAATCTCCCACATAATCAATACTCTCTTACAGACTCAATCCTCACTCTCCCACAGACTTAAATCATACAATTTCCCACATAATCAATACTCTCTTACAGACTCAATCCATACTCTACCACGGACTTAATCCTTACAACCTCCCACAGACCCATTGCATACACTCATGTCATCCACTGTTATCATAATTAGCACATGCTAATTGAGTTATCTCAATTATCGACAGTGTGAGTCATCTCAAAGCCTTAGAGAAACAATAGGTCATATCTACCTGAATGTAAACCAAGACTCCTGGTTTATACTCTGATGTAGTGGGTAACAATGTTTGTGTCTAGCATCAGTAAACCTCTTCACTGGTTCCGGTTTAAAGTGAAGAGTTAGATTCGTATTTATAAATGCTTTATTCCTCATTAATATTGTCTTGCATGTGTGGTTTGTAGATCAGGGAAATGGTTGAGAAGAGCGGAGTACATCTGGTGTTCGCTATCACTGGAGACCAGGAGCCTCTCTATAACCACCTGAAGGACCTCATTCCCAGGACCTCATACAATATCCTGGCAGCGGACTCCTCCAATATTATCGATATTCTGTCTAGTAAAGTCAAGGTGAGTGTAATAAAGCTTATTACTTCTACATTATACTGGTTACATCATAACAGGTTCTTTGTCTGAATTTACCCAAATTTTACCTGAAGGCCAATAACACTAGTGAGCTCGACGAGGACAGGAAGCCGGCAGCTTGCCGAAGGTGCGTCAGGTGTGTGTTGATGGTGTAGTTTGCTGTAACCTTGCAGGACGTCATCAGCCGAGTGTCCCTGAGTGTGGAGGGGTCAACAGAGGACATCTCCGTCAAGCTGTACTCCAACTGTAGCGGCGGGATTTGGGAGGAGCACACAGCAGCCTGCACCAACCTCGACGCTGGTGATGAAGTCACCTTCGAGGCACGCGTTCTGGTGAGTCCATCTCTTTACTCATTATGATTCTATATATAATTTAGATTTAAGTTTAAAATGTTATTTGCAGTTTTACATAAATTACTTCCTCAATTGTGAAGTATAATAGCATGATGTGATTGGGTGGTGATGAGTGTATGGTCCCTGCTGTTTATGGTGGTGGTGGTCCAGCCCGTTCTCGTGAGCATTTCCAATGTCAAGAAACTGTTGTGCTAAAGTGCCCTTATCCTAACTTACCAGAGAATCCTAAACAGAAAACGGGACAGTAAAGGTATGTCAATTTCGTGAACTGCTACCATTTTTTAGTATGACGATTTTTGGCCTTGGGTAACAGTATATGTCAAAATGCTTCCTTTTATTAAGAGGATGGGTTGGAGTGCGAGCGTACGAACCTGGACCTCTTTCCTTCAGTGTGGACTCGCAGCTTTCCCTTGTATGTGGCATTGTTCCCCGATTGCGAGGCCCTTGCCATAGTTTCCTTTCGGCTGGACTGGTCAAGATGGGGGTTCCAGTACCTCTTCCCTCCCAGTCTGATTGTTGCTCCAGGTCCTGGCCAGGTTGGAGTCCTACCAGGGAAGGGCGATCCTTCTGGATCCCTGATGGTCAGCTTAGTCCTGTTTTCAGGCGCTGCTTGCACTGAGTCCGAACCCGGGCATTTGTCCACAGCTCCGCTTCTACCAGAAGTGATGCACTTCACTGGTTCGACCTCCGCTTTTTGCCTCTGGTCTCTTTGAAGCATATTTCTTGTTATCTTTGCGGCAAGCAGGTTGCTTCTTTGATGGTGTCCCAACGGTGTTTCTCTTTTCAACAACAGTTTGAGGTTTCGTGGTGCTCTTTTCACCACCTTCCCTTTCGATGTTGTTCTTTGGTTTCTGAGCATGTGATCTTCTTTTCTTTCTTTACTTATTCTTGATTAGTATCTCGTGCCGAATAACATCGCCTCATACTGTGCGGTGTTGGCAGACTATTGCAGCTTGTGTTCAGGGTTAATGCTGTCTCATCTTTGTTTCGTAAGCTGTGTCACTCGTTGTTTCTCCTCTAGCCTGTGTCCAACCACTTGGGGTGGACGGTAGAGCAATGGTCTCACTTCATGCAGGTCTTGAGGTCATCTTGAGATAATTTCGGGGCTTTAGTGTCCCCGCGGCCCGGTCCTCGACCAGGCCTCCACCCCCAGGAAGCAGCCCGTGACAGCTGACTAACTCCCAGGTACCTATTTTACTGCTAAGTAACAGGGACATAGGGTGAAAGAAACTCTGCCCATTGTTTCTCGCCGGCGCCTGGGATCGAACCCGGGACCACAGGATCACGAGTCCAGCGTGCTGTCAGCTCGGCCGACTGGCTCCCCGGGTCGGAGTTCAATCCCTGACCGTTCACAAGTGGTTGGCCACCATTCCTTCCTATACCCCTGTCCCATCCCAAATCCTTATCTTGTCCCCTTCCACGTGCTATATAGTCGTAATGGTTTGACGCTTTCCGCTGATAGTTCCCTCCGTCCTCTGACCTGCTCATGAGGCGCCTGAGCTGCCATAGTTCCTGGACCAGGCAGTTTCTTGAATTATTCTTCTGGCATTTATTTCTGAGGGTGTTGAGCCAGTGTTTACATCTGGCCAGGGCTGGGCTGGCTCTTTCATCTCCCATGGCTCACTTAAGCTGTGAGATGGCTCTCTGTTATTATCCTCTGATGTAGTGATCAAACTAACTCCTGTTGCTAGACATGAGGCATTAATGGCAGACTCAGTTTACTTCTACCCTTAATTCCTGAGCACTTCTATCGGCCGTTTTCAAGTTTTGAAGTCCTGTTGGCTGAACTTATACTTAGCTCAATCATCTGGCCTGATAAGACTCAATAAGCTGTGCTGTATTTTGGTTTGACTGTTTCCTGATTGCTGATTGGCAAGCACCAGCTGTGACACTGGCACAAGGCCACCCTGGACAGTTTAAAATCTTTTGAAAAGAGTAATGACTCCACATGACACACACATGTCATGAGAAGGAGGGAGACTCCATGTGGATGTGGATCCACCACATGAGGATGTGGTGGAGGGAGGCAGACTCCATACACAGTTTCAAATGTAGATATGATATAGAGCCCTGTAGGCTCAGGAATCTGTACACCACTTGATTGACAGTTGAGAGGCGGGACCAAAGAGCCAAAGCTCAAACCCCGCAAGCACAACTAGGTGAGTACACAGAGCAATATTACCATGGCATTGGTGTCCTAACAGAGCTTAGCCACTTCTGGAATATGTCTGCAACTATATACTGGGAATTTGAATTTGTTCAAGAAGAAAACATTGCAGAGTTTATGCCATGGAGTGCCATTCCCGTTACCTACCGCCTCTCTTATTATGACATGATCATTCAGCAGAGGTTATTTACTCCCTAGGAATAGTCAATACAATGATGCTATCGCTTCTTGCAGATCGGCGTTCGATCCTCAATGGTCCAAGTGGTTGAGCACCATTCTCTCCCTTCTATTCAAGGTGTACTGTCTTAGTGCTTTCTCCTGATATTACTTTTAATTTGTTTATTTCTTCAGGTGAGCAAGTGCCCAGAAGACAAGGAGGAGTGGAATAAAATAGTGACCATCTCTCCCGGGAGTTACACTAACGTCAACCTCACCCTTGAACTCTCTATCATCTGTGAATGCCAGTGTGAGAAGCCCGGAGACCAGGTGGGTGAGACCCGAGGCCCCCCGAGTTGGTGAGAAACCGAGGCCCCCCGAGTTGGTGAGAACCGAGGCCCCCGAGTGGGTGAGGGGCCAAGACCCCTGGATGGGTGAGGGCCAAGACCCCCGGGTGGGTGAGGGCCAAGGCCCCCGGGTGGGTGAGGGTCAAAGCCCCACGGGTGGGCGAGGGCCGCCATCTTGGTTCTGGAAACGAGTGTTGTCGCTTCAGAATTTTGCAATTCGTATCTCCGCCGAAGAGCTAGTTCATCCAGCCCGTCCTCGCATACAAAGATCCAAGTTCATTAATCTAGCTGCCAAACCACCTGTTTATGAATGAAAAGTGGTTTACACACGACTCACAACTGATGACATCTGAACACTTCCAGAACAAGTGCTTTGCTCATGTTCTCTGTTCGAACCCCGATTCTAGAAATGCTTCGCTCACGTACTACAAATACAAATAATTGGCAACAGAACCTAAACACATAACCTACACCCAGCTACATAGAATTTTGATGCATAATAATAATAATTTATATGAGAACAAACCAATGTTTACTACACAGTATGTTAAAATTGATGAATGCATCTGGGCAGGACAGCTGGTGCTTTAACTAGCCTAGTGTGAACCTGGGGAGGATGGCCGCTGCTTCAACCAACCAACTAATCCTCTATGTATGTACGTTTACCTGAATAAACATTTGATTTGATTTGATTTGATTTGATAGTGTGAGGATGGATTGATGGAGAGGATGGCCCCTGCTTTAACCAGCCTAGTGTGAGGACGGGTCAATGGGGAGGATGGCCACTGCTTTAACCAGCCTAGTGTGAGGACGGGTCAATGGGGAGGATGGCCACTGCTTTAACCAGCCTAGTGTGAGGACGGGTCAATAGGGAGGATGGCCACTGCTTTAACCAGCCTAGTGTGAGGACGGGTCAATGGGGAGGATGGCCACTGCTTTAACCAGCCTAGTGTGAGGACGGGTCAATAGGGAGGATGGCCACTGCTTTAACCAGCCTAGTGTGAGGACGGGTTGGGTCATCTGATGACCAGAGGTGGTGTTACTAGTCTGTAGAGGACTTTGTTAGGACATCCGCTCTTGAGTAGAATGGATTGATCCACAGCCGTGATCCACCGGGGATAGTTTCTCCTATATTTTTATAGGAGAAACTATATTTTTCTCCTATTTTTTTCTTGTTTTGAGCTACCATTGTAATTTGTATGTTTGACACAGTGAAAGGAGGTAAGAGTTTGTTTCCTTTGACATATACAGTACATAGATATTGATGGTGATTACCAGATTTGTATCCTGCAAGATTTATCGACAGAAGAGTAGCCTAGTGTTTAAGATGTAATTTGCCACAAGGAGAAACCCAGGAAAGACTGTACTTATTGATTGGCAATGATTGGCAGGTACTTATTGATTGGCAGTGAATGTGATTATTACACATTATTGTAGAGAGAATCTATTTGGATTTGTTGGCTTGTTTATAACTGATGTGAGAAACATATTAGTGAAGAGTTTAGCATGGGTGAGGGTCGAGGCCACCGGGTGGGTGAGGGCCGAGGTGCAGTAAAAACCCTTACCCTACATTTACATTTCAGGGGTTCGTACCGAACGCAGAGCAGTGCAGCAAGCATGGAGACTACAAGTGTGGCGTGTGCAGCTGTCATGCAGGCTACAGGGGCCACAAGTGTGAGTGTGATGTCACAGCTGGAGAAGGACCCACTAACGAGGCCTCGTGTAAACAATCCAACTCCTCGCTCGTATGTAGCGGCCAGGGAGAGTGCAAGTGCGACCAGTGTGTGTGTCATGAACGCACTCAGCCCGAGGTAAACCCAGATTGCTTCTTCTCTTTTAGCTTCTTAAGACCAACAAAACACCATCATTGTGTGTTCGGTCCATCTTACGCTGCTAGCATATCTGTAGCACAGTGGTCTACATCCACGGCTACTACCCAAGGGACCCGAGTTCAGTCCCCAGGGAGGACAGAAACATTTTGCCACATTCTCTTTTACCTAATGCTTCTGTTCACCCATTGCAGTAAAATAGATACCCCAGTAGTTAGGCAGCTTGCTGAGAAAGGTCAGTATAGTTAGCGTAGGGAGACATCGACAAGCCAAAGTATATAGCTAGGCTTCCTGTCCCACACAACGGGAATTATTACTCTGGCCATGAGTGGTCACTTCTGTGGTAGAAAAGATAAATTTGTTATGAAAGTTGTAGCTGGTAAGCTGCTTTTCCTAGTGAATTTAAACATTACTCCATGAATAAACAAAATGTTTAGTGATAAAAGTAGAAAATGAATCCCAGCATTAAATAGCCAGTGCAATACTTGGCTTTAAATTTATGAAGGTGTAAATACATAGTTTTGTTTACACATGAGGAAACTCGACTAGGTGTGGAAGCTAGCTGCACTGTTGGACGTGTCGATGCTATTAGTCAATGATAAAGCTCCCTCCACGGTCACTCATCCATTTAATGGCCAGACTCTATAGCGCTCAACCGAACGTTGCACTTGGTACAGGAACCTTGTAAGAATGTGCGTTATTTCCTTCCAGAGAATTTGGGGCGAGTTTTGCGAGTGTACGAACTACAGAGAGTGCGCCGGCCCCAACGGGGAGCTGTGTTCCGGCCACGGTGACTGCGACTGTAATGTGTGTGCGTGCGCTGAAGGCTGGCTCGGTCAGTACTGCGAGTGTGACAACACTTCCCACACCCAGTGTCAGAACCCTCGTAAGTTTGTTACAGCTTCATATATGATCTGGCTGTTGTATGTTGGTGCTCTTGTACAGCTTCATGCATGACCTGACTGCTGTAAGTTGGTGCTCTGGTACAGCTTCATGCATGACCTGGCTGCTGTAAGTTGGTGCTCTGGTACAGCTTCATGCATGACCTGGCTGCTGTAAGTTGGTGCTCTGGTACAGCTTCATGCATGACCTGACTGCTGTAAGTTGGTGCTCTTGTACAGCTTCATGCATGACCTGACTGCTGTAAGTTGGTGCTCTGGTACAGCTTCATGCATGACCTGGCTGCTGTAAGTTGGTGCTCTGGTACAGCTTCATGCATGACCTGGCTGCTGTAAGTTGGTGCTCTGGTACAGCTTCATGTATGACCTGGCTGCTGTAAGTTGGTGCTCTGGTACAGCTTCATGCATGACCTGGCTGCTGTAAGTTGGTGCTCTGGTACAGCTTCATGCATGACCTGACTGCTGTAAGTTGGTGCTCTGGTACAGCTTCATGCATGACCTGGCTGCTGTAAGTTGGTGCTCTGGTACAGCTTCATGCATGACCTGGCTGCTGTAAGTTGGTGCTCTGGTACAGCTTCATGCATGACCTGGCTGTTGTAAGTTGGTGCTCTGGTACAGCTTCATGCATGACCTGGCTGCTGTAAGTTGGTGCTCTGGTACAGCTTCATGCATGACCTGGCTGCTGTAAGTTGGTGCTCTGGTACAGCTTCATGCATGACCTGGCTGCTGTAAGTTGGTGCTCTGGTACAGCTTCATGCATGACCTGGCTGCTGTAAGTTGGTGCTCTGGTACAGCTTCATGCATGACCTGGCTGCTGTAAGTTGGTGCTCTGGTACAGCTTCATGCATGACCTGGCTGCTGTAAGTTGGTGCTCTGGTACAGCTTCATGCATGACCTGGCTGCTGTAAGTTGGTGCTCTGGTACAGCTTCATGCATGACCTGGCTGCTGTAAGTTATTGCTCTGGTACAGCTTCATGCATGATCTGGCTGCTGTAAGTTGGTGCTCTGGTACAGCTTCATGCATGACCTGGCTGCTGTAAGTTATTGCTCTGGTACAGCTTCATGCATGACCTGGCTGCTGTAAGTTGGTGCTCTGGTACAGCTTCATGCATGACCTGGCTGCTGTAAGTTGGTGCTCTGGTACAGCTTCATGCATGACCTGGCTGCTGTAAGTTGGTGCTCTGGTACAGCTTCATGCATGACCTGGCTGCTGTATGTTGGTGCTCTGGTACAGCTTCATGCATGATCTGGCTGCTGTAAGTTGGTGCTCTGGTACAGCTTCATGCATGACCTGACTGCTGTAAGTTGGTGCTCTGGTATAGCTTCATGCATGATCTGGCTGCTGTAAGTTGGTGCTCTGGTACAGCTTCACACATCTCCTGACTGCTGTATGTTGGTGCTCTTGTACAGCTTCACACATCTCCTGACTGCTGTATGTTGGTGCTCTTGTACAGCTTCACGCATCTCCTGACTGCTGTATGTTGGTGCTCTTGTACAGCTTCACGCATCTCCTGACTGCTGTATGTTGGTGCTCTTGTACAGCTTCACACATCTCCTGACTGCTGTATGTTGGTGCTCTTGTACAGCTTCACACAACGTGTCTTGTAATTTGAAGCTTCTTGATGTAACAGATTAACTTCCAAGAGAAAAATACATTACTTGATGATTTTGTTTATTTGCAACTTATTTATTTATGCAAGAGTGACACATATATACAGTTGCAGACGATGAGCAACAATCACGTGGCTGAAGATGTGATGCCGAAGCATCGGTATTGTGGCGCTACGAAATGTGTTTGCCGAAAGGTGATTTTTATATCGAGAGGACGAAAGGTATTAGTGAGTTTTTTTTAGTTCAGATGTGAAGGGAAGGTAGAGCACAGTGGTGGTACTTGTGTTGGAAACAGGTTTGGGATGGAAGAAATTTCGTTTAGTTTGAGAATTTAGCACAGTTGATAAAATGTAAGGGGTAACCAAGGAGAGAGAGAGGTTTGTAAATATTGGAAATTTCAGAATCAAGAAAATGAAGGTCACTGATGCATAGAGCGCGGAGGAAGAGACACGAGAACACATTTCTTAACAGGAAGAGGATGGTACAAAAAGAAAGTAAAAGAAGTGAATGTACATACCACTATGCATATACTGTACTGTATTTGCGATAAACATACAAAGAGAAACTGGACACAGCTGTAGACTTGAACAAGAGGAAGACGGGAATTAGATTCCCATTTAACGTTGAAATTTATAAAAGGAACCAAATTGTTAAGATGTTAAGAGAGAAGATGAAATGACACATTCCTAATATGTATACTAACATTGTAAGCTTTAATTATTTCTGGAGCATTGCTATGCTTATCCTTTAAAATACCTTTGGAAAATACTCTCAGGAACAACGGGGAACTTTACACAAGCTGCTCCTGTCACTGTCGCTAAAGATGGTAACTCGCAGGTAAACTCCATATCAGGAAAGCACAGTGATCTATGCCTTTACTATATCACTGATTACTTGTTTACCTTTTCAGAAACGCGAGAAATGTGCTCAAGCCACGGTGACTGCGAATGTAACCACTGCAAGTGTGATCCTCCCTACTACGGCAAGTTCTGTGAAGACTGTCCCGTGAGCACCTCCCTCCATATACCTTATTTGTTACAAGCGATGCTTCCTTTTTGTACATTTGCTCACTCCTAAATGTTGGATAATATGCTCATCTTTGAAAATGTAAAGTTGAACTGATGTCCCTCATAATATAGTGATCTGGGGCCAGATTCATGAAGCAGTTATGCAAGCACTTACAAACGTGTACATATTTTATCAATCTTTGGCGGCTTTGGTTACATTTATCAAACAGATTACAAGCATGAAAACTTCCCAATCAATGTTGTTGTTGTTATAAACAGCCTCCTGGTGTTTCAGAGCTCATTAACTGTTTGGCGGCTTTGTTTACAATTATTAAACAGTTAATGAGCTCTGAAGCACCAGGAGGCTGTTTATAACAACAACATTGATTGGGAAGTTTTCATGCTTGTAATCTTATTGATAAATGTAACCAAAGCCGCCAAATACTGATAAAAGATGTACAGGTTTGTATGTACTTGCGTAACTGCTTCGTGAATCTGGCCCCTGGAGAGTACGGACACCAGCCACTCGCTTCAAAATAGCTATGGATAGACTTGTACAAAAGCACTGCTTACATAAATTAATGCTACATAGGCATTGGTGCCTTCTTTTGTTAATTACTTTTTTTAGATAAATTAGTATAAATATGTCTGAGGATTAATACTATTAATAAGGGGAATGTGTCAATTAGATAACACAAATGGCATATACTTGACAGTCACAATAGCATTGCTGAAGCATGACTAAACCACAAACCTGAAGATGCATCCCGTCCTCATAAACAAAGGCCATAATTCATTCCATGCACCTGCCAAATCCAGTTTAGAATGAAAACAGTTTACACATGACTCACAACTGATGATGTTTGAACACTTCCGGAACAAGTGCAAAGTTAACTACTTTTGTTCGAACCACAACGCTGTACAGTAAATGTTTCACCCACATACTACAAATAATCGCCCACAGAACCTAAACACTTAACGTAACCAATGCCTAAATATGCACAATATGCTAATATATAATATTAATTTAGATTTGAGAAAATTTGTTTTAAATGAAGACTTGTACAAAAGCACTGCTTACATAAATTAATGCTACATAGGCATTGGTGCCTTCTTTTGTTAATTACTTTTTTTAGATAAATTAGTATAAATATGTCTGAGGATTAATACTATTAATAAGGGGAATGTGTCAATTAGATAACACAAATGGCATATACTTGACAGTCACAATAGCATTGCTGAAGCATGACTAAACCACAAACCTGAAGATGCATCCCGTCCTCATAAACAAAGGCCATAATTCATTCCATGCACCTGCCAAATCCAGTTTAGAATGAAAACAGTTTACACATGACTCACAACTGATGATGTTTGAACACTTCCGGAACAAGTGCAAAGTTAACTACTTTTGTTCGAACCACAACGCTGTACAGTAAATGTTTCACCCACATACTACAAATAATCGCCCACAGAACCTAAACACTTAACGTAACCAATGCCTAAATATGCACAATATGCTAATATATAATATTAATTTAGATTTGAGAAAATTTGTTTTAAATGAACAGCATGAAAAAATTTATGAATGCGTCTTTGGGGTCGACCACTGGATGGAATGGACTTGGTCTGAGGACGGTTTGGAAGATGAAGAGGCGACAACGTTTCAGTCTGTCCTGGACTGAATAAAAATGTCTGAGGATAAAAAAATAAAAAAATTAAGTTGATTGTGCATCACAGAATCGACTTCATAATGACGGACGGATCGAAAAGTCGTCGTCGTCACTTCATCTTCTGGTGTGTAGTTTGGTCACCATGTACTCAACTGTAAATTAATTAAAGTTGTCAACAGGGATGTTCAGGCAAATGCGATGAGTACAAGCCATGTGTGGAGTGTCAAGTGTTCCATACAGGAGAGTTGTTCTCCGCTGACCTCTGCCACGCCTCCTGTACTCTCTTCAACTCTACCATTGTGGAGTCCATTGGCGGTGAGACATGAAGGTGTGACCTGTCACATCCAGCTACATTTAAGACCTAATGATAAAGGAAACTGGAGAATGCTTACTTGCCCCATGTTAGGCAACTCCTATTTATATCCACCCAAATTCATTCATATATGTCTAACCTACGACTGAAACAACACAGTTAGCCCAAGTTTATTATGCTATCTGGTAATCTGTTCCATAAAGTTCCCATTTTGAAGCCAGTATATACCCAAGTCTTTCCTGATCAACACCACCACTTTGTTGGTGAGGTGTTTAAGTTCTATTTTAAACATTGTAGAACACTAAATGTGTTCTATTTCCACATTGTTTTAAGTTCTATTTTGTGGTAATACATTTAAAACCTTGTTTACATCTCCTCTGTTATGCTTTTAACATGTGATTACAATTCAGAATATTGTATAGATTTTTGAATATGAAAACCATTTATTAGGTTTTTTAATATAGCCTGTTGCTCATTTATAAAGCAGAACAATATAAATATTTTTTCTATTTTCCAGAAGTGAATGGGCAGACATGTATCTTCTTAGATGGTGAGGAGTGTCGTGTATACTTCCTCTATGAGAACACACCTGACGAAGAACTACGAGTGTGGGTGCAGGAGAAAGTAGACTGTCCCACGTATCATAATATCTACTGTAAGTAAACTACTAATACGAATGAGAATATAACTACCCAAGTCTACTTACATAGTCTGAGAGCTATGCTGATGGAGTCTCGTCTTCCCTACTGTCTTTATCATATTTTTTTATTACCTAAGTGTAGTTACAGGATGAGAGCTACGCTCGTGGTGTCCCGTCTTCCCAGCACTCTTTGTCATATAACGCTTTGAAACTACTGACGGTCTTGGCCTCCACCACCTTCTCCCCTAACTTGTTCCAACCGTCTACCACTCTGTTTGCGAACTTGCGAATATGATGCTTTGAATCTACTGGAGGTTTTGGTGTCCACCGATGTTGTCTCTATTGTTCCTTGCCACTTGGGGTTGAGGGGGGGGTGTGAAGGGATTCGATCTCCCATATGAAGCTTTCCCTCCCAACCATTGGGCATTGGAAGCTTGACACAATGAGTAAAACACAAGATCTCTATTCCCTAAAACAAACTGGTATACTATATTCTGTCTATTCGAGATTGAGGGCTAGACGCATGGAGCTAGCCTCACCAAACTTTGCAGGGTAACTGGTCTTTGTCTGGGAATGATCATAGGTGCGTTAGGGTCGAGTTCCATGTCATACCCTTCCTTGGCATGAAATATTAAATCATACTAATTTCCAGTCTTCCTAACAAAACATCATCCTCACTAAGATTGCAGGGACGAAGGGAAGGTGTCGAAGGATAGGGAAGGTGTGTAGTTAAGATGGTTACAGTGTAGAAGATAGTGAAGGTGGTTACAGTAATGCAAATAGTATGTAGTGAAGATTTAACCAGAGCAATGCCAGGTACCCCTTCTAGTACTAAATAAATTACATAAATAGTAACATAAACATATTAATATAGAAGTAACTTCTAGTAACATAAATGGAATATTTTTTGAACATGTGCATACCAGAAGAAAAGCAGAGTAATAAAAGTACCTGCTGAAAACAAAAGCATCAAGCAGTCTACTTATACTGTCAAGATGAAGTATAAAAAAAAAATGTACATGAAACCATAGCTCAAATGAACGAACTCTCACCAGTCGGACCAAGGTCGTTGGCCCCCTTCCCTTTGTCGGGAGCACAGTACAGTGTGGGAGTTTGTGGCTGTGTGGCAGGCACAGAGGAGATTTCAGGTTCCTCCAGGCTTGGTGATCCGGCTCCATTTGGACTGTTCCCTTGTGGTTCCCTGTCTTAACCAGGAGGGGTCTCTTCGGTTCGTGGCTCTTTGAAGCCAATACACACTAGAGTAGCTTCCCGGCGACCCCATTCCAGGGCATGAACCGTTGATGCTGCTTCCTTCCTCTAGCTTTGCCGAACGTTTGGGCGTTCTCTCAATCTCTCTGCGTCTGCTTCTTTACACTTAACCATTCCCCAACTGCGAGGCCCTAGTGGTGGACGTCTTTTGACTCTACTGCTCGAGATGGTTTCTTTACCTCTTTTTTTCCCCAGTGTTGTTGCTCAGTGCCGGCGCTTCTGGAGTCTTCCTTTGTCTCCTTGGTAGCCAGCCCAGCCTTGGTTTCTAGCTTGGTGTCTGAACCCGGGCATTTTTCCAAGGCTCTGTCTCTTTCAGAAGGTTGGGGGAGCCTTGAACCTTGCTGGTTCAGCCTCCTCTTTCACTCTACATGTCTGAAATTTTTGACGCATATTTATCATCTATATGGTGATCAGGTTTCTGGTTTGATGGTGTCCCGCGTGCAGTCTTCCTCTCTGCGGTCTTGTCGCCACTTTCTAGCCCTTTGACATTACTTTCTAGTTTCCAAACGGGTTTTGTCCTTTCTTGGTCGTTTCTTGATCAGCATCTTATGCCAAATACTGTTCTCTCATGCAGCATAGGCACCGCCAATGCCACACAATAAGAGACGATGGCTTACGTTCAGGGTTGACACGTCTTTGACCCTGTTACACAAGCTTTCTCATGCTTGGTTTCACCTCCGGCCTGCTTATACACTACTGAGCCTGTCTGGTCTTTTGACTGGGTTTTTTCTTTTCTTCTCAGTTTCTTGTGGCCCCTTGATTCATATTTGTTTCCTGGAGATTTTTTTTTTTTTTACTCGGTGATCCATGCCTACGTCATATAAATTGTCAACAAATTTATGACGTGGGCATGGATCACTAATTTTTATGTACTTTGTAGAAGCCAGGGAAAGTATAAAATTTAAGTTGGGTAGTGTTTCCTGTCTGTGAAATCTTTCCTATTGTGGCTTCACTCAGTAATGCAGTGGAAGAGCTTCTGCTGCACGGTCGTAGGGTCGGTGGTTCGAGTGTCCTAGTGCTCAAATGAATGAAATGTTCATTTCCACAATAGTGTGGTAACAATTTATATATATAAATATACATATACATTATACATAACATGATTACTGTATATCATGTTTTACTCTACAAGTTATTACTTTTACAGTATTTCATGTTCAATTATGTCTTGTTTATTCGTTTTATAAGTGTTACATACCTGTGAGCCAAAAAAAAATAAAAAAAAAATTGCTTGATTTTACTTATGAAACTGTAATCTTTATTCCAAAGTATGGAAAGCGCAAAAAAATTCATATATCTGCCTTGAATAAGTGAACTGAAAAATTAAAACACAATTCATTTTATGATTTCCATCTGCATTTACACACGTGTATCCAAATAATCAAATACTGCTCGAGTCTCAATGTCTCTGATCACGTCCTCATGTGAAAGAAAAAAAATGTGACATGCTAGTTCAGTCATCAAGTGACTTTAGGAACACTTAGGTATAAGTTAATTTATAAGACTTGCATCATGACATATGAGTTTCAGATATTGTTTCACTGCTTTTCAGACACCATGTTAGGAGTGCTGCTGGCAGTTGTGGTGATTGGTCTCTGCGTCCTCATCGCCTGGAGAATCATTGTTAGTCTCCACGATAAACGCGAATTTGAAAAGTTTATTTTGGACAAACAAAATGCAAAATGGAGTGAGGTAAGTTTTCATTTAAGTCTGTTACAGACAATTTTAAAACATTCTGATATTGATCGACTTGAGAATGGTCCAGGACGGACCGAAACGTCGTCGTCCCTTCACCTTCTAGTGTGTGGTTTGGTCAACTTACTGTAGCCATGTTATTGTGACTCATCACCTGCATTCTGATATTGAATTCTATGCTGTAGAAGTTAAGCACACCAACAAAAGTGCATACCTCCATACACTTCTATTGGTGTGAAGATAACAGCTGCAACCAGGCACAATAAATGATGCACTTGCCGCCGAACCAACCAAACACTGAAGGACCCATTCAGAAACCAGCCATCTCCTCCTTAGCAGAAAGGAAGGAGAGGGTTGCAAGTGAAGAAAATGACCTCCAGGATCAAAATAGCAAAATTCCCACTTCTGGAGGAGAGCATGAAGCTTCCTAACCTGTTCATTGGAGGCAAGGGCCAACAAAATCAAAGCCTTGAAGAAACACTCCTGACTGAAGAGGAAACAGAAAACCAAATACAGTACAGAGGAAAGGAACAAAACCTTGTCCAATGACTAAGATAGTTCAGGAGGAGCAAGAGCAGGCCAGAGGTGAAAATGCCAGAGACAACATGTGAAATAAGGCCAACAATATGTCCATACAGAGATGTACAGCTCTGCCAAGCCCAAATGATATAAGGTAACAGTACTCAGCATGAGAAACTTATCCCTAAACAACCAAAAAGAAGAAACAACAAAAAAAAAACACACACACACACAGGTACAGAAACTGAGGACAAACAACAAAGAGAAAAGATTGGAAGAAATACCAAGAAATCTCAAGGAGTGCTCAAGAAACCACTGCAATGAAAGCCACAGGTTAAGATGCCAAAAGATCAGCAACTACCTGTGGACTGTATAAAGAATGGTACACAAGTATAAAAACAACTGTAGACGTGTAGACTGGTGGAGGACCTCAAACCATCTCCAAGACTAGATGCACAAAGAGTTGGAGCTGTAGAAACAACAAGAGTTCAGACAACAGCCCAAAGGGCCGGTAACCATGGCTGGGCCTGCTGAATTGGAGCCAACTGGAGAACCCTACCAGAGAACAACAGCTGAACCCAACCTGAGGGAAGATAAAGAAACTCCCCCTATGACCTTAGACCAGCCTAAAGATATCTACTGTGAGATCTTTACTCACCGAGTGAGCAAAATTGAGCCACATAAATTGGAAGATGCACTGTTCCACACCGATGCAAAGAGGTCCATCTTGGGGTAGCCAAATGTCTCACATAGCTATGTGAGACATTTGGTGGGCCACTCTGTGACAATGGGGTGTAAACTAGAGCTGTCCACCAAAACACAAAGATTACTTCATCAAAGAAACAAAATCCTGGATCACATGGAGGAGGAACACCCCCCCCCCACAAAAAAGTGCTCAAGACTGGAATTGGAAATCTCCCCATATAAGATGCCTCTGGCAACCTATCCTCGGGGAGGAGGTACTTTGGAGATAATCACTTCAAAACCCACTACATAATTAGTGCTATTATCTACTCCCTATCCATGGGTTAGGGTTAGGGTTCATTACGTTTGGTTAAGTTAATACAGTGTATCCTGAAACATGTGATACAGCTACAGCATTGAAATTCAAAAAATATTTGAGTATCTCTAAAATTGAATTTACAGAAAATCAAATTCTTCAGACCACTTCAAAGAAAAAGAATTAAACAGGCTTTTTATCATTTAAACCAACAATTTATAAAACAATAAAGTTATAACTTGAGAATAGTCTCTGTTCAGGACAAAAGTTCACTGGCCAGCTGACAAGGAGACTATTATTGGAACTGCAATATGCTTTCAGACCATCTCAAATATCTAGATAACTATCTAGGTGATGTGAGAAAAGGTTTTCATGGTGATCACTTTACCCTGAGGACAACCTCTTCTGGAGGACTACCCAAACTCTGAGGTGCACACAAGGGGAGGAGCCATCTAGGAGTTCATCTTAAATAATAAAAGCGGAAACAACAAACCCTTTGCTTTAATCGAATACGGATCTTTAGAGGGAATAAATGACCAATCAGCGTGAAACAGCAACTAAGTACCTACCTCAAGACCCCCCATCCCCAGCAACAGAAGGCACTATGGTACAGCTGAGAGCCATGCCAGACATAGATAAAAAAAAAGTCTCCCCATAGGAAAGGAGTTGTGGTCACAAAATCTCCTGAAACACACAAGGTAGCAGATCTTTGGCAGGAAGTAGCGGCTTAAATACCTCTACCGTCAAAGTGCCAGGGACGTTCTCAAATTAGGGCCAACCACACCTAAAGTATCATCACCCAAAGATTTTGAAACCTTCAGACGTTTTGGAATTAGGAGCAAAGGGGTAAGGCTGCTAGGCCAGCTGAACCCATGGAAGAAGATGGAACAAACTAAGAATAAGAAGATATCAACTGCTCCAATTCTAGATCCTGAAAAGACAAAAGAGCTGTCCCTGGAGTGGAACATCTCCCACTCCCCAGGCAACATGATGGACTCAGTAAGAATAACCAAGTACTGTCCACTGTACATCAAACCTGATGCACATCCTTCCAACTCACCACTGTAAGGGCAGAATTAGAGGGTAGGTCCATAATAAACCCTCTGAAAGCTACACAGGGATTTCTGGGTCCCAGAGGGTAGACCAAACAGGATCACCTAGTACAATGGCTGCTCACTGAATATTACAAACATAAAAAACAACCTAGGGGCAAGTGTAGCTATTAAGGGTGAGAGGAGTGCACTGTGTAGCAAGCAAGCAAGCAAGCAAGCACAACACCTGTGGGGACCCCTTATACAAAAACCCATCCACAAAGCCTCGTAGAGGAGTCAAAGACTTGTGCATCCCCAAAGCCTTGTGGAGGAGTCAAAGACTTGTGCATCCCCAAAGGGCAAGGCACCTTTGATCAGAAGCCAGCCTCTCGGACCTGAACCCACCAGTGAAGGCAACTCTGGCCATCCAGGGGTCAACACCAGTTAACACCCAGTTCAAGGTGAACAGTTAATGTATCCACACAAGGAGTGAGGCATAAATATGCACTCATCATGAAGAAAACACAAAAATTCAGAACAAATGCACATTAAAATGGGCCCCACATGACAAAAAATAGTGTCCAGAGAGCATCAACATTTACCTGAAAAATTGGACCCTGATGGATATCGAGGCAGGAAGAGCAGCATAATAGCAACAACATGTGCTTTAAGAAGTGAGAACAGCATAAAGTTCAGGTGGTGTGTGTGTGTATGGACTTCACTGTCTAGGTTTCTATTCTTTGTTTATCTGGCTGTTGGTATGTTTATGGTTTGCCCAACTTTATGGTGACCTTTTCTTGGTTAGGATCTTGGTTTTGGATTCCCCTGTTCTTTGTGCCTCTTAAGAGCAGTAATTTTATGCCTCTGATCTCTGGTAGGCTAACAATGACTCGTAAGGACCTAATGTGAATTGGCTTGAGTGAAGTTCATCAGGTAGTTAGCACCAAGGAGCTACCTTAGGAGCCCTCCCAAAAAGGCAGCTTGCCTTTTTAAGTTATAATTTGCATCTGTACAGTATTGTGGAATGGTTTAGAATATGTAAATGTATTCAGTTGTAAATGTAAGATTAGAGAGTTGCATAAGACTCCTTGTTGTCACCAATTAAGCTGCCAGTCATTAACACGAGTCAGGCTGCTCAACATCAAACAACTTGATCTTCTCATTACATTTTATATAAAAAAAACATGGATTTGTTGCTACTCCATATAATGTACTACATTATTTGTGTGAATATACAAAAGTAGAGTATATGATATTTAGTATACAGTATAATGTCTTCTTTATAATTCCAGGACGTAAACCGCTCTACAGATCGGCTCATACTCACGTCAACAATCCAATGTCGCAACTAAAATGGATTAGTGTTCTCTAAGTGGGCCTTCAACAGCCACAGGTTTGAGACGTTATACTGGACTGGTTAATGTTCATTACTAAATGTGACACGTACTAAGTTTAATCAAGAATTATATTCATGGATTTTTTTTTTTTGAACATGTATGTCACAAATGTGTTGTTCTGGTTTTTCCAAAGACATCAACATAGACTATGGATAATAATTTCAAGTTTGTAGACACAAATCCTGACAAATTATTTGCAACAAATATTGTACTGATAATGTTAATCTTATGACACATCTTATTCAGTAATTTAATGAAAACAAATTTCTAGTACTTGCCTGAGCAAAACATAAAAGACCGTTATTGTTGTTGTTGTCAAACGAAATGTTATAAATAATACNATCCAAATCATATTGAAGTACAGTATCATCATTTATTTTAGTACATACATTTGGAAAAAAACATTTTTATTTTTTCGTTTATTCATTCATACTTAACTGCACCGAAATGTAACTTTGATTTTGCTTTAAAAGCATTCATATACAATTTTCTTGAAGTGTAATCAACTATCCAGATATGAGCATTTACTGTATCATATTCATTTGGTACCTGTGTTATCACAAGCAACTTTCAGTCTTTAATAACTTTTTCCCCATCTGGAGTCTTGTGTGTCTGGATAAGGCTGATTATTCTTTGTGATAACACTTCTTTAAGACGAGTCTAGTAGCCTTTATCAAATATAGATAAGATTACCAATGATGAGCCTTAAATAACCACTTTAATGTGACTAATTTCTAGACTAAGAAATCAGTTATATTGAAATGCAGCCCAATGCTCATGTTGGCCTTTCTCATCTTATACATCAGACCTACTATAGTAGTTGCTGTTTGGCCCATTATAGCTACAACTAACCACAAACTATTGTCTTGGCCTAAGACGGATCATATCTGTGGCTTGCTTTGTTCTTACTCTTTATCAAGTGTGTGTGGGGGGAGGGAAGGCTTTGTTTCAGGTTCACGTAAGGTTTAGACAGGCAAGAGTAGAACATCTCATTGGTTGGCCTGTCAACAGGCAAGCCACTGACCACTTTGTGTACTTAATTATCTTGGTGAATAGTGTTAAAAGTTCTTGCGCTCACAAGAATGATCCATCTGTATAGCCGTTTCATATTGTACATTTAACTTTTTTTATATAAGTTATTCTTTATTGCTAAGAGCCTTTTGAATGCCTTGCCTTAGTCTAATAAGTTACTTGTAATGATGTGAGTTGCTGAAACAGTGATTACTTCCCCACACCTTCTTTCCCTATTTCTTCACATACATTTTGGCAAGAAATACTAAACGCTGAAACAGACTTGGGACAATTTGTATTGCCAAATTGGAATATTAAGGTCCGTTGGCTTTAATCTAGACTAGCAAGTCTTAATTGTATGAGCTGATACAGGGCTCGTATAATTTCCTGGGAACTCTGGTGCCTCAGGAATACTTGGCTAAGGAATAGTTATAAGTATTATAACTTCATTATAAGGAGAACGTTTCTCTTTTTCTCTGGTACGACACACATTATTTACATCTGTATGTTTTTCTTCGTTGTGTTTTCTGCAGTTACAATATTTAAGTTTGAAAATAAGGATCAAAACTAGATCCTTAGCTAGATAATATCTGTGTTACCATAATCCCAGATTTAAAAATTATTATAACCTTTAGGAAATATAATTCATACAAATAACATGTCTATTAATTGATGGACGGCATTTTTATAATTGCCCGTATAGTAAATTGACTCGAGATTACGACTCGTGGGTTGTGCCACAGTAAACCTCTTGGTCTTCTTTTCACAAAAGTTCTGTGGATCGTAGTAGGTCGAGTAGAGTTTGCCACCCGCCGACAGTGGGGTGAGAAGAAAATACGTGCAAAAGATGGGAGAGAAAATCCTGTTTGGATGGCGTTAGCGACGTAATATTCTGGTATTTCCGGTGAGTACAGAGGACTCGTGATATTGTTTTGATCAAAGTTACAGCCCATAATAAAGCATTTACTTGAAGAGTAAGTCTCTTCCCTTCATTTTATAGACTATGAATTCAGCATTCTTATTGCAAAACGTATCAGTATTAGGGCTACTGAGTGCAGATGAGCTCATCGATTTCAAATATTTTATGTACTGGTTAAGATTGGTGTAGATTTTGTACAGTCAGGTGTTTGTTAATGATGACCCGTGGTTGTAAGCTATGATTGTACCTGGTTTGCAGTCAGGTGTTTATTAATGGTGACACATGGTTGTAAGCTGTGATATCGTACCTTGGTTTGCAGTCAGGTGTTTATTAATGGTGACACATGGTTGTAAGCTGTGATATTGTACCTTGGTTTGCAGTCAGGTGTTTATTAGGTGACACATGGTTGTAAGCTGTGATATTGTACCTTGGTTTGCAGTCAGGTGTTTATAATGGTGACACATGGTTGTAAGCTGTGATATTGTACCTTGGTTTGCAGTCAGGTGTTTATTAATGGTGACACATGGTTGTAAGCTGTGATATTGTACCTTGGTTTGCAGTCAGGTGTTTATTAATGGTGACACATGGTTGTAAGCTGTGATATTGTACCTGGTTTGAACATGCAAGTAACATATTCACATGTTAGGCCATATCAAAACTATTGAAAGTGGTAAGATTTTGGTAGAACATTTTCTTAGTACATTTTGCATGGCATTTTTCTGTAGACTTGAGGATCTTTGTTTTATAGTACTTTTTTGACAGTGATAGTCCCAGCTAATTTTAATATTGTGATAAGTCAGAGTGCAGTTGTGTACAAGCCGTTGAAAAAGGTCCACACATGTGCATGCCGTGGGACACTAATATGTTAACGATGGTTGGTTGCAGATCAATAGGTTGTTGTTGCAACTTATCCACATGCCACCTATATTGATATAATTCCTTCAATTTACTGAGGAACGAGAAAGTATTGTTTGTGGGTTCCCTTTTAGGAGTATGTTATTAAAAGTAGGGACAAGACAAATTTGAAATGCAGTGAATTTAATACCCTTCATTACTCAAGATGAGAATGGCTTTAGTCGTGTGACGATGACTATCGTTGATGCATCTTGAAGAATCAATCTGGCTTTATAAAGTTCAATAGTATGAACCTAATGAAAATTTGTAGGCTTGTGAGTAATGCAATTGTAAATCATCGTTATTTACAAGTGTACAACATCCCCCCTCGTTATTTTAAGTGGAGATGCCTTTTAAAGTGAGTATAAAACTTTCCTGTGGTTAAGCATAGGAGTCAAATATCCAGAGCACAATATGGTGGCATATCTAGTATTTAGCCATAGATCTTCATGTCTTTTTCTATTGTGATTTGTGTCTTAGTGGTTTGTAAAAGCCGAGAAGGCCCACCTAATTTTCCCTGTGTATCTTCTCTGTGTTGGTTCATCCCCAAGAGTTGTGTGGAAGGGACATCCTTCATGGAGCAGCCTTTGTATTATTGATTTTATTATAATAGTATTACTTAATGGTAAATTCTTATATTTTGAAATAGCAAGTGTGTTTGTGATGCATGATACTGCATATGACTTGTTAGATTGACAATTCTGCTTGTGTTCACTGCAATGTCGACAAATAACTTTTGAGAAGTTAATGTTGTAGCTATAAATGGGCCCAACATGTTTTTTCCAAGACTAACATCTTCAGGAGCAGAGGAAGCGAATTCAAAATATCTATGCAATGTTGTATAATTCATTCATCTACGGCAAGAAATGAGGTGGTTACAGTGTCAAGCAGACAAGTTAATCGGTTCGTGCTCCCTCATTGGTTGATTGGGGTGGGGGGGTGGAGCGTCGACCGACTACTTTCTTGGCCCAACTGAAGGGAGGAGAAAGGATATATAAGCTAGCTGTTGATAATTGGAGTGTTTGATGTGAACTTTGAACTTGATGTCAATTTCAAACTTGAACTTTGAATTTGATATAGAACATGAACTCAACTTTGATGTGAAATTTTTCTGCTATTGCTACCTATCTCTAATCTCTATAGATTTAGAGCTATTTATTATAATGTATTTGGTGATGGTATGATTGTGTGTGGAATGTGATCATTAATGGAGCCTTGTCTGTACGTAGTTGAGCACCTTTAAAGAAATGTTGCTGTCATGCCTATGTATAAAGAACGTTGGGGGCTGACTACTCAAGTGGGTCCGTAAACACACACAATTTGTTTTAAGGCATTGCAGTTCGTGGACAAGTTGTTCATCCGTATTAGCCGGTATTAAATGATCAGCTGTATCTTGTCGAGTTGGTAGGGGTTTTGGCTATCAATTATGCTGAGTATTAGAAGTATCATTTCTGTAATTTATAGGTGGGACAGGTTTTAGTGTTGACAGCTTCCAACCCTGAACACAGTTAGAGCTGACCATGTACTAAGAGTCATTAATATCTCCAGTTTACTTATGGAGATCTTTCCTGGCACCAGCTGCAACACTTTGAAAGTGATAAATGTTGTCTATGCATACCAAATGAAAGACTCTTGATCAACAATCAATATATTGACAAGACTACGGTATGTCTTTCAATGTGTCTGGCTATGCTCAAAGGAGGCTCCATTAAATTTGGTTATTTTTTTTTACACATGATCAGACCATTGGCAGATTCTGACTAGTAACACCACACAATCTACAGATAATGTGAGAATAAGGCTAGCATAGCGGAAGTACTTCATACCAAACACACTTCTACTTCAGCACAACCAAGAAAGAACTGTCTGTTGATATTCCACTCCAAACTCCAGCCAATTAATGAATGTGCAAAGGATCCCATTAGCTTATCGTCTTGACAGCATAACCACTTGTATCTTGGTAGGTCCTCATATGCCAAGATATATAATGTGTGTGTGTACTCGCCTAGTTGTGCTTGTGGGAGGGGTTGAGCTCTGGCTCTTAGTCTCGCCTCTCGACTGTCAATCAAACTGGGTGCATGTACATGTGTGCGCACGCGTGTGTAAAATGATCCTGCTGTGTTTATATTTTGTGTTCACCTTCTCTCGGCCTCTCAAGATGCTAAGTCTGATGTGGTAAAACATCAGGTGGTTTATTATAGGTGCAAAATAAACTTCTCAAAAGTTAGTCAGTCGACTTTTCATCAAATGAAAACCACGCAAGAAAATGATGATTTACGCCAAAGTCATTGACCTAACTCGTTCAGTTGTATTTAATAACATGGCTACAACGATGTCTACTTCCTTAGTATACAAATATATATATATATATATATATATATATATATATATATATATATATATATATATATATATATATATATATATATATATATATATATATATATATATTTTACAATAATAGCCAAATTTGGGCAGTGAAGTGAGATGGCTTTGTTGTGATATCCAGTTTGGATCCTCCTCATACACATTGCTTTCAATTCTGAAGTAATTTGTATGTTGATTTAAAATTGTTACTTGACCAATACATGTTAATTTTAGAAATGGAGGAAATGTGCCATTAACCTTAGGCCCAGTGAAGCCATGGTTGGTTGTTTTGCATAACAGAAGAGTTGTTCCACACATTTCTACGGTGTGGGAGCAACCATGGCTTGCTCCTGCGTGTTCTCTCGCATCACATTGCCAGGCTGCTCCTCCTCTCCTTCCCTATTACCACCATTTATTCTCTTCATGCTCCCCCTCTGGATTATAGGTTTACATCTTATTGGCTATTCTGCTCTTCATTCCATTACTAGATTTGTGGTTACATGGTTACTACCTGATCAACCAGGCTGCGACTCATACGTCAGGCTGCTAGCAGCCGCGTCCAACAGCCTGGTTGACAGTCCAGCAACCAGGAGGCCTGGTCGAGGACCGGGCCGCGGGGACGCTAAGCCCCGAAACCATCTCGAGGTAACCGCAAGGTAACCATTGTTGACCTGCTGCTGCCGTTAACAGGTGACCGAACCAGAGGGATTGTTACAGGATGAGTGATTTTTACTTTGTGATTCCCAAAATGTTGACCATGGATGTTTGCTCTTGATATAAGTCTGTGCAAGATATGCTCATTTATTTATACATTTAGGATTAAAATATTATATTGGGGGGTCTGGATCACAATAGTGGTTTAAATACTGGGCTGGAAGAATCTGGTGAATCATTAATAAAACCAATTAAGATAACTTGTTTCTTGCTCTCCAGATATTCCATTGGTGTGCATACATATATGCAAATAAACAGTACTATAGATAGAGGGGGAAACAAATCTTAAAAATGTTGAAAATTGTTTTCTAATTTTCTCATAGGGGAGCATTCGTTATAGTACATACGTATCATTTAATAAAGATGTAAACCATTACTTGTAGTTTCAATAAACTTAAATCACTTGTATGAAACTTTGACATTTTGCCTGTTTCGTGACACAGGTGTGCTACATAATCTTCCCGACTTGGTGCTTTCTTATGATAATTGCTTGTATCTTTCCAAATCTTTCTCCTTTTATAATTTTTCCATTCTTTGAGTAAACAGTATTTTGTAGAAATTTCCCCATATTTGATTGATTTTTTCGCATTTTCTGGGTGGAGCCCCTTCGGCTCCACAGAGCTATCCAGGTTGATATGTAATATATTAGACTTTGGCATCAGTGTAAATAGAGTTCATAGGCCAACCGAGGACCACGAGCCAGAACCTGGCCCCACTGAGAGACACACGAGGAGCAATGGCCTATAGAATAGCAAATGTAATTTGGAGCATTCTATGTCTGCCATTGACTGGGTTAGGTACCCAGAAAGGTAAGCATCCTAAAACAAACCCCTATTCTGGTTGAAACTACTACTGAAAGCCAAAAGAGTGGACAGAATTACCCAAGGAAAAATAAATACATGAGCATGACGTCACCACATGCTGCACCACCGTCTGCGCAGTTCCCCCTACCCCCTGGGAAGGGGAAGGGGGAGCCCCAGACCCCTCGCACCAGCAACCCACATCTTCAGTTCTTCGGCTGATGTGAATGGCATTGGTCACTGTGGCTTTGGTTCCTGATTCTGTCCTCTGCTCTGTGCTTAGTGTGAGAGAATGGTCTCTCAAGATTCTCCCACAGCCGACTTGAATGGCTCATTACAGTGCACTGATCCTCATGCACAAACCCTATCTCTGTTAACCCTGGATAGTAAACTGGCATGTTGGGTATCTCCAGGATGCCCACTTAACCAGGAATACGTTTATAATATGGAGGCCACCGGATGTCCAGGCAGGAAGTAGATACAGTACAGGAAAGTTAAGCTTACTTGCCACAAAGGGTCAGTGAGTACATAGGTTTTGCCAGCGTGAGAGAGGGAGAGGAGATGCCAGCGAGGCGACTGACCTCTGGGGTCAGCCTCAACCAGTGTGATGGAGAATAACAACTGACGTGTTCATGATGTCACCTCTGCTGCTTATCAGGGAACGATCAATATGATTGGTTCCCGCTCTTTTGCTGCAATGTCATTGGTCAAATTGTAATCCCTTGTGTGGTCCCACGAAATTCCCTACAGCCGCTGGCAAGAGCATTCACGTGAGGGAGCCCTTGCATAGAGGACATGTCCTGTTCTGTCTATCGGCCAATAGACAGAACAACACCGTCTATTCCTCACCGTCAAGTTAAACTCAGCGTCTTTTCAATATACCAACACTCGCCCGGAATTGCGACTGTGACTATATTGTTCAAAAGCTTAGTAGTGACAAATCACCAGAGCAAAACACTGGTATCAGGTAACCTCTGGTGTTGAATAGAGATCGTCAGTGAGCGACCTAGAGTGAACTAAGGCAGTGCCGCCGCCTAAGTAACCTGTGTGTGACTTTACCACAAGTGTACCGCATGGTACCAGCTGCCGTCAGCCGCCACTCTGTCCCGAACGTGTAGCCTGCCAGCCGCCGCCCTCACTGTACTACGTGACGTCACCACCCTTACTCATCGCCAGTGCCACCAAGTGTGTGCATGTGTCGGTTAGACATACAGCACGCTCTCCTGCGAGTAGCCCCGTGTCAAGTACGGTTTGTGGGAAAGCCTGTCGTCAATGATCTCACGTCGTGACGAGCAGAACCAGCTGTCAGGCCACCTACGAGTTCTTGCATAAATGTGAGTGAGTGAGTGAGTGAATAAGAGTACATGTAAGTACAAGATCTTGTCATTGTTTTATTGTCTGTGTTGATCTGAGGTATCAACCAGTCTCACCTTCTCATACCTGACACAGGTATAGATGAAGACCCCGACGGCATATGCGTGTTTATCTGTGTGGTATCAGAACATTACACTCGTCTGTGAATGTGAGCTTCACATACACCACACATTTAGTTATGGTGTGACATTAATATTGTGCATGTTATTGCCTGTCCCATTGACAGTGTATTTGTGAGTTATTGCATATCATTGTATCCGGTTGGAACTGTTGTGATCCCTTTGCATACCGGCAGTTAGGTTTGCCATGTTAATGATTGGCTGTCAACTGTGATACGTTAGGTGTTACTCCACGAGTGGATCAGAGTCGATTAGCCCGACGTCAATAGTCTCACTAATGCAACCATAGCCTTTCTGATGCCAATCTAAAGTAAATCAAGCACCCTTTGTATTAGTGGTTAAGTTAATAAATAAACTACAGTACTGTTAAGCTTTATGAGGTGTTTCCGTTGAACCACTTCTGAATACTACCAACTATTTACTCAAGCCTTCAGCTCCAGGTGTCTCCAACAGCGAGTTGCCTAATTCACTAAACTATAAATGTGATGAGGACCCTAGGAGTCTCTTAAAGTGTTTCAAGCATTGAGGAGATTCCAACGATCAACGTGGAGCAGGACCAGGTGAGGCTAGTCTGAGAAGAGACCCTCAAGGACTCTCGACCATGCTCCCAGGCCCTGTACGGTTGCTCTCGTATTTTCTCTGCTGATTCCGACAGCTTCGTGAAGCGTCTGCCACATGTACATTGGCGACGTACACATTGCAGTCCTGAAAGCAAAATAGAAAACCCCCACAATTGGTGTGGGGCGAGTCTTCTCTGGTGGTGCGCAAACCAGGAGTAATTTCCCAAGTACTTGGGCTGCGTGTACCTAGAGTTACCTTCCCTAGGTGCAAAGGCCTGCAAGCACTTCCCTTTGGGCTTGGGGGTTATCTTCCAAGTCACTTTGGGGTCTACCTCTGTTGGTCTTTTGCTGCCAACCCTGACCACCCTGAATGTGCTGGGGGGGGGAGGGTCCTCCTCCGTTGTTTACCTTAGGGTAAGGGGGTAGTTTGCACTGGTATGGGCGCGGGGTACTGCGCAGCTAGTTATCACCTATAATGGCGGCCAGCTCTGTTCCGCCTGGGTACGTTGTCCTCTTGCGGGGTCTTGTTTTCCTGCCTGGTGGAAGGGTCTGCCTATGGTTCATTACCCCTATCTGTCCTTTAGGTTTCTCTCTGTTTCTGGGTTGTGACCCCTGCTTGGCCCCCATGAGTGGACACATCCCGGGGATTCAGCTTTTAGCTGTTTGGTAGATTTGGGTGCCGGTTAGCAGTACCTTGCCTGGGCTTACCCTTAGTGATAACAGTCTAAGGGCCCCTGGGAAACAACCCAGGATGCAACCCCTGGGTCCCAGGATACGAGTTTGAGGGTTGCTCTGTTCCCTTGTCTCAGGGTGATACAAGCTGATGTGTTGAAATGTCTGTAGGTGGCTGTAGATTTTGTATTAACCACTTCTGCCCCCCTCCCCTACAGTTCATTGTCATTCGGATGGGAGGAGCTAGGATTTACACCCCTAGCTGAGGACTTTTATTTGTTTATTTTACATAGTCAATTTTTAATTTAGTGCAGTACAAGTTCTGAATAGTTGTCCTCATACATACATACATTGGCGGCGCATGAGTCATCTGCACTGCTGGAGCGGTTTGTGCCGATCCTGCGGGTTCCGCGGTTTGTGCTGATCCTGCGGGTTCAGGTGTCAGTTTTTCGCTTCACGTCTCGCGTGTCAGCTAGTGGTGCTTGCTTCCGTGTTGGATTCTGCCTGGGCCCTGGCTCTTAAGTTTTCGTCATCATTTGGCCTTGCTGTTTGCAGAGTCTGCGGTTGGGCAGTTTCTGCAAGCGGCTCCTTCTAGTTGTTGTCCGTTATCTGACTTGTAGGTCCTTCCTCGGTCCTGGGGGGAGTTTCTCCCAGACGGGGCATGTTGGCTTGCCATGGCTTTGGTTCTTTGCCAACTCGCAGTGTTTGGGTTCCTGGTGACCTGACGGAGGTGCCATCTGGTTCCCTGCCAGCCTTGGTTTTAGGTTCTGCTTGCTCGGTGGCCGCATCTAGGGGTTTTCCCATGGCTCTGCCTCTTTCAGATGCTCAGTGTTGGTTCGTTACGTGGCTGGTTCGGTCTTCTCCTCGAGTCTTCCCGTCTGGTAATTTTGACTAGTTTCACCATCTGTTGATTAGGTGGCTTCGTTGATGGTGTCTCACCTGCATGCTTCGTCTCGGCGGCGGTATGGGGTTTACTGGTGGTCCTTCCTTTTTCTTTTTGTCTCCTTGGGTCTATTGCATTTTTTGTTGAAGTGGTCTTGTTCTTTTTTTCTTGTTGAGGTGGTCTTGTCCTTTTTTTCTTGTTGAGGTGGTCTTGTCCTTTTTCTCGTGGCTGTTCAGGACCGTCATCTTGTGCCGCATACTGTTGCCTTGTCTTATGCGGCGCTGGCGGAGCCACTACGACTTGCTTTCGGTTTTGATGTTCCTTCTGCACAGTTTTGCAGCTGTCTCGGGCATTGTTTCACCTCCAGCCTGCTCCTGCACTGCCTGAGCCGTGCTGGTCTTGGACAGGGTGCTCTCTCTTTCTCACTTCCCCTCAATTTGTTGTGACCCCTTCGGTTTGTTAATTTGCAGCCGTCTCTTCTTTTCCAGCGAGGTTGGGACGGCTGTCTTCCGGAGGAGTACCTGGGGTTATTAATGCTTGGTTGGTTTGGCTGGGAGTGCATCTTGTCCAGTTGTGACTCTCAGCCATTGCCTGCGTGCCGCGGCCTCTGTGGTCCTGGATGCGCTTTGGGTTGTCCCCGGGTTCCCTTCATTCCTGTACCAGGGTTTGGGTCTTCCGCGGGGGTCTTTGGTGTTGTCAGATGACTTGCTTTTGGGTTTCGGGCACGTGATTTCTGCCTCCAGGGTTTGTCCCTCTTCTGTCCTTGTCTTTGGGTAGATAGCTCCGGGGAGCCGATGGGGCTCCCCCAGAAAACCAGCGGTGAATGTAATGAAATACCATTTTCTGGGTGAGACCCGGAGGCTCCCCTCCCTCCCGGTCGGCGGCTTTTTCACATGTTTTGACATCCAGCCTCAGAACTGAAGGTGTGGTTTGCCGGTGCGAGGGGTCTGGGGCTTCCCCTTTCTTTCCAGGGTAGAGGGAAGCTAATAAACGGTGACACGGCAAGTGGTGATGTCATGCTCATTTGTTTATTCTTTGGGAGTTCTGTCCACTTGTTTGACTTTCAGTAGTAGTTTCAACCAGAATAGGGGATTGTTTTGGAATGCTTAGCTTTCTGGGTGCCTGACCCGGTCGATGGTAGACATAGAATTCTCTAAATCACGTGTACTATTCTATAGGCCATTGCTCCTCGTGCCTCTTGAGGGGGGCCAGGTTCTGGCTCGTGGTCCCCGGTAGGACTATGAACTCCATTCACACTGAATGATGCCAAAGTCTAATATATTACATATCACCCTGGATAGCTCCGGGGAGCCTCCGGGTCTTGCCCCAGAAAATGGCGTTTCATTACATTCATCGCTGCTTTTTTTTATTTTTTTCACATTGGATTTTTTTCTACATTAATAGAGCAATTGTCATTTGCTTGTGCAGCCTCAAGGGTTTCACCTTATTAGGGTGAAGGGGTTCACATACGACTCCCTGGGGCCAATGGTTTTGCCTTGCCCCCCTCTCCGGGTGTTGTATGTGCGAAAACGTAAGTCTCGGTAGGTTTTCAGTTGGGGTGAGAGAGAGAGAGAAGGGTCTTTGCACATGTTGGAGAATGTACGGTGCAGTAGGGCTCCCTTTTAAAAATGGGAAGCATTACTTGGGACAATGAATCCTTTCATGTACTGGCAAAGTGCTGGTCTCCCTCCCTGCCCTGGTAGGTGGTATCCCTTGGCTCTGGGGCCCCAACTTGAAAAATACAGGATGCATTAAAAAGTCCCGGTAGTACAGTTGGATTCGTTCTCGACACACAGTTGAGCATTCCAGGTTCGAATCCCGGATGGGACAGAAATGGTTGGGTACATTTCTTTTCACCTAATGCCTCTGTTCACCAAGCAGTGAGTAGGTACCCCAGGAGTGAGTCGGCTTGTTGTGGGGGTTGCATCCTGGGAAGGGTCAGTAATTTGGCCTGGGAAGGGAAGAGACCTTATTTAAAAAAAAAAACTCAGGCTTCCTGTCCCCGACACGGTAAATCATATGGCAGACTTGCTCTTCGCACTCATGGGGAGAGCAGCTAGGCCCTTGCCATGAGCCTCTTTGGGCTCATGGCAAGGCCCAGGCCATCGAGACAAGCTGTGATGGATGGTCGGGCTCCCTAACTCCGGCTACTGTGGGCCCAGACTCGGCTTTGTCTTTGGTTCAGCATGCTGACTCTCTCCATTTCCCTGTCATGTCTTGGCAGGGATGACTCAAGTCCCCAGTGGTGCTACGAATCAATCTTTGGTTGTTAGGAGGCCTGACGGTGGAGTGGACAGTGCTTGGGATTAGTAGTCCTAAGGTTCTGGGTTCGATCCCCGGCGGAGGTGGAAAGAAATGGGCAGTTTCTTTCACCCTGATGTCCCTGTTCACCTAACAGTAAATAGGTACCTGGGAGTTAGACAGCTGCTACGGGCTGCTTCCTGAGGATGTGTAACAAAGAGGACCGGGCTGCGGGGATGCTATGCCCCGAAATCATCGCAAGGTAACTCTTTCTTTTACCCCGCTGCCCCTCCCCAACTCCTTAATGGGGACGCATGCTGTGTCATCCTTTCAATTGAACATGCATGTTTCCCTTAACCAGTATTAACCACCCCTCAAAAGTGGTTCCTTGATATGGGTGAGGGGACTATTGTGTTGGCCACAAAATAAGTACATGGAGCGCCACTTGGCAAATGGAATTCAATGTTAATAAATGCCATGTTATGGAATGTGGAATAGGAGAACATAGACCCCACACAACCTATATATTATGTGAGAAATCTTTAAAGAATTCTGATAAAGAAAGAGATCTAGGGGGTTGTTCTAGATAGAAAACTATCACCTGAGGACCACATAAAGAATATTGTGCGAGGAGCCTATGCCACGCTTTCCAACTTCAGAATTGCGTTTAAATACATGGATGGCGATATACTAAAGAAATTGTTCACGACTTTTGTTAGGCCAAAGCTAGAATATGCAGTGGCTGTGTGGTGCCCATATCTTAAGAAGCACATCAACAAACTGGAAAAGGTGCAAAGACATGCTACTAAGTGGCTCCCAGAACTGAAGGGCAAGAGCTACGAGGAGAGGTTAGAGGCATTAAATATGCCAAAACTAGAAGACAGAAGAAAAAGAGGTGATATGATCACTACATACAAAATAGTAACAGGAATTGATAAAATCGATAGGGAAGATTTCCTGAGACCTGGAACTTTAAGAACAAGAGGTCATAGATATAAACTAGCTAAACACAGATGCCGAAGAAATATAAGAAAATTCACTTTCGCAAACAGAGTGGTAGACGGTTGGAACAAGTTAGGGGAGAAGGTGGTGGAGGCCAAGACAGTCAGTAGTTTCAAAGCGTTATATGACAAAGAGTGCTGGGAAGACGGGACACCACGAGCGTAGCTCTCATCCTGTAACTACACTTGGGTAATAACAGGTAGGTGGATGATACTTCTGCTTCCCTCTCCTACCCACTGTGATGATACACAAGTGAATTATTCCCATGTTGCTTTGCCACCAATGTCTTCACAGTGCACGGGGACCCATAAATTCCCCAGTGTTCCTTCATCTAGACATTGAGCTTTCCTAGCTTAAAGATATTGAGCTATTTTATATATTTGAAACTGTCTATGGAATCTGCCTCCTCTACATCACTTCCTAGTACATTCCATATGTTAACTACTCTGACACTGAAAAAGTTCTTTCTGACGTCCCATTTTCAGTTTCCACCTGTGTTCCTTGTTCGTGTACCACCAGTGCTAAACAGGTTATCTTTATCTACCCTGTCAATTCCTCTTAAGAATTTTATAGGTCGTGCTCATGTCTCCCCAAACTCTTCTGTCTTCCAGTGTTGTGAGATTCAGTTCCAGTACTCCAGTAATATTTGAATATCCTGCACGTTTGATGGTGCTACGTAGTCTTCGCCCCCCCCCCCCCCCGCACCTCACCTTCCTGGCTTGGCACCTTCTTTTGATACTTGGACTACTGCATCCAAGCATAGGGACCATCTTGAGAAGGATATATCTGCTTAGGAGGAAGTGCAGCACAGAGCAACAAAAATCCCAGAAATAAGTAGACTCATATCAGGAATTGTATGACTAACAACACTGCAAACCAAACATAACAGGACTGATCTCATCAAAACGATTAAAATACTGATAATTTGGAAAATATTAATCCAGATAACTTTTTAAAAGGTTACATGTAAAACATGCAAGTGTTATGGGTAACCTTTTGTTATATGTAACAAACAACTTCAAGCTCTACAAACCACAATGAAGGACAAAACAGGAGATATTTTTTCACCCACAGGGCTATAAACCCACGGAATCGCCTACCTGCCGAGGCCGTAAATGCATAACTTGGTGCAGCAGTTCGAAATCCTTCTGGATAAAATCACCAGGGAAAATGGGGGATCTTTGACAACTCTTGGCTTCCTGTCCTAGTCGAGATCATTTGAGAGTTAGTGACCATACAACTGCCGCCCTCTAGAATGAGACAAGCACAAATGGAGAATCTCTTCCATCCCCCCTACCAATCCAGGAAGAAACCAAGCAGCCCAGCCCAGTAGAAATGTGTAGTATAATAAATTTGTACACAAATGCAGATAGCATTATAAATAAAGAGGTAAAGCTGCCAGAATGGGTGGCAAAACTGCATCCTTAAAACATCGCAGTTATGGAAACAAAACTTGGAGAATGCAATAGAGGATGCAATACTCCAAAGAGGATAGCGGGTAGTAAGAAAATAAGAGAAATGGGTGGAGGATGATCAGTAGCTCTACTGATAAAACAATATTAGAGCCTTGAGGAGATAGATTCCTAAAGTAACCAACCAGAAGGACTTCATACTAAGACTGATGACAGGACCATAAAGTTTGAGGTAGGTGTTATTTACAACTCGACATCAACTATGGGAAAGTCAAGGGAAGGATATGATAAATGCAATGAAACATGCCTGAAGATAATAGAAAACACAGCCACAGTGGCTAGGAGACTTAGGGCAAAGATGCTGATACCTGGGGGGGATTTTTACGACAGGGGAAATTGACTGGTCAACAAAGAACCCTCACAAGGGGGAGCAACACTTGTTGACACTACAAACACTTCCTGTTGCAGCATATCAAGGAACTCACAAGTCAAGTTAAGTGAGACGGTGGTGGAGGCCAAGACCGTCAGTAGTTTCAAAGCGTTATATGACAGTGTGCTGGGAAGACGGGACACCACGAGCGTAGCTCTCATCCTGTAACTACACTATTAGGTAATTACAAGAGAGAGAGGTGGTGATCTACCAGCTACTCTAGACCTGGTGTGTACCCAAAATGAAGATGACAGAGAACTTAAAATGAGGTGCTACTACGAGCCAATGACCACTGCATTATCGTTTTAGATGACTGTAAAATTGAAAAAGTGTCCGCAGCAGGATAAAGAGCACAAGAAGGGGGGGTGGAATACAGGAGGTTTGGTATTGCCTGCAGAAGGTTTGGCGAGAGACTGAGATGGAAGGGAGGTCAGCAAATGAGATTATGGAACACTAACACAAATCCAAAGAAGCAACGGAACAGTTCATACCTCTCATGAGAGAAGCAGATGAAAGGAGAAGACCAAACCTATGGTTCAATGTAAGGAAGAAATGGAAAAGACAAAAAAAGGTATGGAAAATGTATAGGAACATCAATACAGAGGCAAATAGGGAATTACTTAAGAGGGCCAGAAATGAGTACACCAGAATCAGGAGGGCAGCAGTTTGAAAATGACATTGAGGCAAAAGAAAAGAGCCAACCTATGCAATTGCAAAGTTATATATATGGGAAAACTATTACAAGACTGTGTGATTAGACTGTGTGGACAGGTAGGAACACTCTTGGGAGAATAAGAAATTAGTACTGTATGTGAAGAACTCGACAGAAGGCTCCAAGAGGTTTATAAACCATGACCAGATTAGTGTTCCAAGTAGGGGATGACAGCCGATGGCCAGAAACAACACTAGACATAATTGAAGATAGTGAAGAGGTAAATAAGACACCTGGAGGAAGTGGTTGTAGAAAGAGCAATAGGACGAGACTATATAAGACAAAGCTTACTAAGGCAAGCTGATGGAATCTTGTGTTGCCAATTAACTATTGTTAAGTATTACACCAGAGAAGGGAGAGCTGCCAAGAAACTGGAAAAAGGCAAATGTAGTTCTAATATTACTGGGGACGGACATCATGTACTAAACTATAGACCAGTGTCATTCATATATATATTCTATGCAAAATGCTGGAAAAAGTTATCAAGAAAAGGATTGTAGAACATTTAGGGAAAGTAAATTTTATAACGGGCACAAGACAGCTTCAGAGATGAAAAATCATGTTCGACAAACTTGATAAGACGAGAGAAAGAAAGGTGGGTAGCCTGCATCTTCCTAGACTACCAGAAAGCATTTCATACACAGTAGTTCCTCAAAAAGACTTCCTATTCAAGATGGAGAGACAAGAGAGAGATAATACAAGATAATAGGAAAGCCGTGGATCAGGTATGGGAGTGCCTGACAGACAAGACACGAATGGCCACACTCAAGAGTAGATTTAACTATACCATATAGTGAAGGCAGTTACAAGAAACAATAAGAGTAAAAGGCCAAGCAGTAGACATAATCCCAACACTAACACCAGAAGCTCATGCAAACAGGATAACATCAGCAGCATACAGGAAGTTAACAAATGTAAGAACAACATCATTTAAGAGTGAAACAAGGAAGCTTATTTACAACTTTATCTTGCTTTAATAACACTTACAATATGATAAAATATAAATTGCTCAATGTAAAAAAAAAAGTTAAAAAATAGATCAATTATTAAAAATTGGTCTAAGACATTGTGTAGTTCACTTTAATAGGAAGTCATCTGCCAATAAAGTACAGTATCTAGCAACGCCATGTCGGATACAAGTCCATAAACACTGCCTATAGAAGATCGTTACACAAGGATGCAGCGCCAGCATAGAACCAACACCTTGTGAAGCATAAACAAAAACTTTAGAAATCTTATAGATGTTTGCAACCAGATACAGATACTATTACTACCAGAATTAAGAGGGATTAACATTGAACAAATTCTGAGGGAACTCGCCCTCACGGGCTCAGGACAAGAAACAAAAGGGTGGGGGGGAGGGACTACATGTAAGATCCTGAGGAGAACTGATAAAGGAAGTAGGACAAGGGGATATTATTGAAAACTGGACACAAAATTAAATCATAGAAATATAAGAAAGCTCTCATTCTCTGTACAAGTTGTTGCTGAGTAGAATGCATTGAAGAGGAGGTTGTTGAAGCCAATTCCATCCATAAATTTAAAAAAGACAATGGAAACATTAATGGTAAAAGAGGTAACTAGCGTGCCAGGTATAAATGGATAAGAGGCAGGGCATAAAGTGCTAAACCTCACCCCTCCCCCCCCGTAGCCTCGGATAGGTGAGTTATAATAAAGGTATCGAGAAAAAACAGCCACAAAATTAGTGAGCATTCAAAACAAGGTGATGGGTTTTGTTGAGGACTGATCTATTAGTCATATATAAAGGAAGGATTGTCTTGCTTTTACTGACCACTGAAAAATTCTTTAATTTGGGCACTCAATTTCCACCTGTAATTACCTAATGTAGTTACCAAGTGTAGTTACAGGATGAGAGCTACGCTGTTGGTGTCCGTCTTCCCAGCACTCTTGTCATATAACGCTTTGAAACTACTGACGGTCTTGGCCTCCACCACCTCTCCCCTAACTTGTTCCAACCTCTACCACTCTGTTTGCGAAAGTGAATTTTATATTTCTCCGGCATCTGTGTTTAGCTAGTTTATATATCTATGACCTCTTGTTCTTAAAGTTCCAGGTCTCAGGAAATCTTCCCTATCGATTTTATCAATCCTGTTACTATTTTGTATGTAGTGATCATATACACCTCTTTTTTCTTCTGTCTTCTAGTTTTGGCATATTTAATGCCTCTAACCTTCTTCATAGCTCTTGCCCTTCAGTTCTGGGAGCCACTTAGTAGCATGTCTTTGCACCTTTTCCAGTTTGTTGGTGTGTGTGTGTGTGTGTGTGTTGTGTGTGTGTGTGGTGTGTTGGAATTACATCCACTCCCCAATCTTTCTCTCTTGGGTTCCTATAGTTGCTTCCCACTTATGGTATAGATTAATTTTGGTCTCTTCATCCCAACACTTGCTGAAGTTTAACAGCATTTGTTGGTCCTCTTGTGGTGTTTTATGTTTGAAATGTCTTGACCCATGGGTGAGATGAAGGAAATTGTATTGGGCAAAGATATATAAGGATATCTTCAAGTGGATATGATGTGTTCTACAAGAAATAATCACTTACATGTTGGCATACTGCCAACAGGAAAGTCTACTTTATCTCTTGGATAAAATAGGGTTTCAACCGGTCTGGCAATTTGTCTACAAAGTTATCCATTTTTTCTGGGCCTTATAAATG
>WNGS01162923.1:3954038-3973086 GCA_020271785.1 Procambarus virginalis | reverse complement strand
TATAAAGTCTAATTATAATAACTGTTGGTAACTTATCTCGAGATGATTTCGGGGCTTAGCATCCTCGTGGCCCAGTCCTCGACATGGCCTCCTTTTCTTACACATCCCAGGAAGCAGCCGTAGCAGCTGTCTAACTCCCAGGTACCTATTTACTGTTAGGTGAACAGATGCATCAGGGTGAAAGAAATTCTGCCCATTTGTTTCCGCCTACAATTCCCAAGCGCTGTCAACTCAGCTGTCAGGCCCCCCCTAACTTACAATATGATAAAATAGAAATTGCTCAATGTAAATGAGTTAAAAAAAATAGGTCAATTAATTAATAAAAGTTGGTATAAGTCATTGTGTAATTCATTTTACAAAGAAGTCGTCTGCACCAATAAAGTATCTAACAATGCCATATCAGATAAAAGATAGTGATAATGGTAATGACATGATTCCTTTAACTGACTTGAATTTATTTTCTTAATCTCTAGTAATTATTATTTATGCATGTTGGCTGCGTTGTCATGTCACGAAGTCGTCTATCTGTGTTGTGCTTGTGCGCAGCAGGCGTGTTACTTTATCGTGGTGGCCAGTGTGTCTGTAAGAGCCATCACAAGAAACATCTCTTCTGCATATAACATTTCTCAAAAGATAGTCCTGTCTCGCACGATGTCCTGACATGTCAACATACCAGTGTCTGCTAGCTACATGGACTCGCCTTTTTCCATGCATACCTATATGCTTAATACCATGGTGACTTTAGTTTCTTAGCCCCCAGACACCGTACAAACACAGCTCGGTAATGTTTATATTTCTATGGAATTCCCTTGCCTTTTCCATGAGCAGCTGCCCTGGAAGTTTTTAATATTTTTATCTCACGCCTCTGCCTGTACCACTCCCACATTGCATCGTTAACACACTTTACCTTAGCCTTACTTACTTACCTTCCTTTTGCGTGTTGCTTTATCACTTTCACTTTGAGCATTACATTCAAAGATAGCTTTAGCCTTATTAATAACAAAGTTGTCTTGCTCACTTTGTTCTCGGTGCACACAATATTCCAAGGAATGCCTGTATCCATGTTCTCAATTATCTCTCTGCTCAGAATTCATCACTACACGTTTCCTTGTTGCTCTGCGGCTAATAGAAGCCGTGATCAACACGATGCTCTATATTTGGAGCCAACGTGGTGGAAGGATGTTTCTGTACTTTGTGAATACTGTATTTCAGGTGTGTGGGAATGATGGTGCTCGAGCGTTTGCGACCTCGTATAAAAACAATGTTGGGTTGGTGTACATATGCTATTTCCCTATCATTTGTTCTTCTCCTGTGGGACATGGTTGTGGACATTTATGCTGCTTGTTCGCTTGCTATTTTTGCTTTCTGTTCAGGTATCTACTTGGTTGCTCTTAATCTTATTTGCTTCCCTAGCTCTGTTTCCAGTGGTAAATGGTTACCGATTTTGGTTGTGATTTGCAGCACCAGTTCGCACTTCGGATTAGTCTGGTGCCTGCTTTACTCCGACTCCTGGACGAGATAGGGGTTCTAGTGCATTGGTTGCCCAGGGGTCGTAGGAAAGTAGGCATCAGACCAGCCTGAAACTGGAGCCACAGACCATACCCAAAACCTTCAAAACCTGCCCTCCAGAAAGTGGAGAGAACTGGGAAACAAGAGTAAAAGCAACCAAAGCTCCTGAATAGAAAGCAACATTGACCTGTGCACCCTGCTCAAGTCTGGCAGTGGTTTTGTGGTATGGTTCCAGGTTGCCTGTGAGTTTGTAAGTGATCTTCTGGTTTGTCTGTGGTTTTTGTCCCTTTCCCTCCCAGGATCTTGGGACCTACTTTTGTAATATTATCAGCCCTTGAACACGTGTGGATTTGCACCAATGCCATCCTCACTGAGGGTGCTCCAGTGTGTTACTCAAGTGCCTCAATTTGTTCTTGGACTGTTTGTTTCTCCGTTGTTTCCTGTATTATGGTTGGCCACTGTTGTAGGTTCTCTAGGTTTGTTGTTGTTGTTATAGATTCAGCTACTCGGAACAAGTTGCAAGTAGCATGGGCTATGGTGAGCCCGTAACTTACCTGGCACAGGAGCGGGGCAAGAAGCACGGGCTATGGTGAGCCCGTAACTTACCTGGCACAGGAGCGGGGCAAGAAGCACGGGCTGTTCTCTAGGTGGTTTAGAGGATCTTGTGGCGAGTTATTCTGGAGCTCCACAATGCCTACTTGCACACCCGAGTTTATTGATTTGGTCTTAACCCATCCCCCAGATGCTCCATTAGGATGGTCTTGATAATTCTCTTTCTCTCCCACTCATTTTCTCATTCTTTCTCACTCTCTCTCATTTTCCCTGTCACTCTGTCATCCTTGTTGAAGTTGTGCCCCTCCCCTACCTGTGGGCTGGTGTTCACATGGACTTTGCTTTTCTTATAAAGTTCTGGAAACCTTTGTGGGGATCCTGAACTTTGCTACATAGTGTTACTGCCATGTCACATACAGTTGGAGGAGCTATCCAGTACAGTATTATTATGAGGTATCCCTTTTTACCACTGCCTGGGCTGTAATGTACATGCCCATTTTGCCTTAGTTGGGTTGTCAACTTTTTCCTCCTTCGTTTTGGAGTCCAGTTCCGTGGCACCCTCCTCTTCCATCGCTAGGACTGTTTTTTGAAACTGTCGACCTTCAGATGGGACTTTGTCTTCAACTCCCTGTGGTGATCAGCAAGTTTAGGGCCCTGTCTTGTAGCAGCCTTCCTTTATGGTGGGGTTTTTAGCAGTAGTCCGAATGGCATGGGTGTTGCAGGAACAAGGGGAGTACAAGTGAACTCCAATTATTTGAATGTGACTTGACATAAATAATTTCTGGGAGCGCCTCACTCAGTAGTTCCCCCTGTGCTAAGCACTGGCCACCCATATCTTACGAGGATATGCCATGCTTTTGAGAATCGTCCTTGCCCACCAGAATCTGGTGTTCTCTCCAACCCTGTTGTTTCTAAGTCAACCAGCTCATGCCTTGCCTCACGAGCTGCTCAAAAACCCCTTCACACCCTGGAAAAGAATGGAGTGTGGTGTGGACTGGAAGCTACCGAGAACCTCTGACCATCAGCTGTATGCTTTTCCAGCGAACTCCTGGTGCACGAATTAAGTGTACAAAAACTCCAGTAGTGGACAGACAAATGGTTGTTAGAGTTTAACCCAACAAGTGTAAGATAATGATGATAGAAGAGAGAGACAGGAGACCAAAATGTATCTACTCCATGAGGGAAAGGCAACTACAATGAGAAAGGCAAATAGGATAATAGCAGCAGCACATTGGTAGCTAGCGACAATTTGAAGGGCATTACGAAACCTGAATTTGAAGACCATTTATACAGTTTATACTAGACCAGTACAAGAATATGTAGCACGGGCATGGAATCCACGTCTTTTGGAACACAATTGAACTTTCTGAGGTGTAGAGGTTTTCAACAAGATTAGTGCCTGAAATATGATGACCGAGCTTTGAAACAGATTACAAGCTATCAATAAGCGAAAGAAAATAGGTCAAGTTAACATGGATGGATGCCAGAAATGTAAACTAGTCAAGGAACTGTAAAGATCTATTATAATTGGTCAGCAAGTAGAATGCACTGAAAGAATTTATGGCAGCTACCGCCATCCACAACGTGTAGGCTTGATATGACAGATACAAGGCTATTAGATGGGGCATAGACAGGCGATGAGTCACAATAACGTGGCTAAAGTATGTTGACCAGACCACACACTAGGTGAAAGGATGACGACGTTTCGGTCCGTCCTGGACCATTCTCAAGTCGATTCATATGGGAGAATGGTCCAGGACGGACCGAAACGTCGCCGTCCTTTCACATTCTAGCGTGTGGTCTGGTCAACATGGGGCATAGAGAGCTAAGCAGATGAGGAGTCACAATAATGTCGTTGAAGACATGAGAAGTAAACCACACACCAGAAGATGAGACGACGACATTTTGGTCTGTCCTGAACTATTACCAACTCCCTACATTACTCACAATAGACTTGATAATGGGTCCGGGACGGACCCAAAAGGTCGTCGTCTCCGTCATCTGGCGTGAGGTTTAGTTTTCAGAGCTAAACATGGATAGTTAGGTAAGCAGACATCCACTAAGACCCCAAGCACTCCTCGTGCAACACCCCCACCCACCTCCTTTACCCTAATATACTTTCCCAACACTACTCATTTTCTTACTACCTGTACTTTGCCCATATTGTAAAATATATATGCAAAAGTTGTGGGGGAGGGGATGCATTTTGTTTTACAAGTTATTCGTCATGATGTTTGCATTGCAATATTTTCCTGGCATACGGGACCAGATACCTTTCTTAATCAGCTGCTTTTTTTTTTTCCAGTCAGGTAGAGTAACATTTTCCTACGCATTCTGGAAAATTATTTATATCCATTATGTTTTTACTCTATTGAAATGAATAATTTCTGCATAACCCTCATTGAGACCTGCAGGTTTCCTACATTTGAGCTTCTGCACTGATGCACAAACTTTGTCTTATTAGATTTATCTGCTGGTATTGTGTATCTTCACCCCTTGTACCAGTTGAAGCATTCATGACTATATTTACACTCTTGTCATCAGCTTCATATATCACACATTGTCAACATTCCCTTTACCTGCTTCTAATTTCTGCATTAGTTTCCATTCTTTCAAGCTTATCTGTTCAACCTTTCCACTATCTTTTCTTACGTGTCTTCTTTGCTGCTGCTTCTAGTGAAAGGATTTTTTTTTTTAAATCTTATTCACAAGTTTTTCTGCTCATCTTTTCACACGCGCGCACGAAAAAAAGGTGACACCCCCTAGGGTCAACACTTGCATCAGAGGAGCTCCAGTATATTTCGACAATCCTAAGTATTGTAGTACAGGTTGATGATAGTGAGTGGTGTCCCAGAGAACATAAAGGTATAGTGTTTTTGAAAAATAGGTGAAATAACAGGAATGTGCTAAGGGAAGGGAAAAATTGGATGAGGAACAGTTGCCCTAGTGCTTCCAGTGCAGAGAAGAACATTCAAGATGGCCGCCGGCAAGAGGAAATACAAAACAGAGCTTGATTTTGGGGGATTCAATGAAGAAAGCATTGATATAAGCAGTCTACACAATAAGTTGGTAAAATTAGATACCTGTACTATAGTGAACTCTCATGTAGAAATAATTAGTAAATTGAAAGAAAGTAATGACCATTTGAATAGCAAAGTCTTAGGTCTTGAGGGTTTAGTGAAAGACTTGTGCAAGGACAAGAATCAGTTGGAAACAAATTGCAAAGCCATAGAAGAAGAAAATAAACTCTTAAAAATAGCTTTGGAAGAAGTTAAAGTGAATTTAAACATAAATGACAACAATAGGTTAGGTAAGGAAATTCAACAGTTTAAACAGCTTTTGTCAGCACAGATGGAGGAAGTTACACAGGGAATAGAACAGTACAAGAAAGATATGCAACTCACTTATGCACAAGTGGCCAAGGAGAAGGAAAAAATTGAAGAAGCAGTAAAGGAAGCCAAACACTGCAGCAGCCAAGATAAAACAAACATTAGGTGGAAGTGAGAAAGGAATTGGCATCTAACCCAAAGTTGGTGCAAACACAGTTGATCGGAGTAAGTCCCTGGTAATTTTTGGTTGCAAAGAAAAGGAGATAACATCTAGGTCAGAAAGAGCTGTAGAAGAAGCGAAATTAGTAGATAATATTGTTAGCCTCGTGGAAGGTCTTGCTACCATAGAAAATGTGTGCGACTACAGGAGAATAGGCAGGTACGTAAAAGGGAAGATCGACCTTTGAGGATCACCCTAAACGGTGCCAAACAGATGGAAGAAGTACTAAGGAATGCTAGAAAATTAGTGTGATGAGCATGGGAAAGTGTGGTCGTTAAGACGAGATCTTTCAAAAAAAGACAGAGAAGCTGAAACTGAACCTCGCCGAGGCAAAACGTTTAAATGAGAGCAGGAATGAAGAAGAAATCAATTCTTTTTTCTACAAAGTAATAGGGGGAGGCAGACCAGTAAAGTGGTACATAAAGGCAAACCAACAAAATTGTTAAAGGGGGAGTGAAGAATAAGGAGAGGGGGAACAAGTTCCTGAAGATTGCATACACCAACATAGAGAAGTGAGATCGAAGATACTGGAGTTAAGTGATGTAATACAGCTGCAGACACCAGACATTCTTGCACTCGCGGAGACAAAGTTTGAAGATGTTATTTTAAATGAGGTCATATTCCCAAGGGGTTACTCAATTTGGAGACGGAACAGAAAAATTAGGAAAGGCAGTGGCGTTGCTGTGCTGGTGAAAGAACACCTAAAGGTGAATGAATAATGGCTGCAATCCACAAGAAGTTGACATAATAGCACTAGAGATCTGCCATGNCTTGTTGGGTTCCCCATCTCTTTGATGGACGTCTTGTTGGGTTCCCCATCTCTTTGATGTATGTCTTGTTGGGTTCCCCATCTCTTTGATGGACGTCTTGTTGGGTTCCCCATCTCTTTGATGGACGTCTTGTTGGGTTCCCCATCTCTTTGATGGACTCTTGTTGGGTTCCCCCATCTCTTTTGGACGTCTTGTTGGGTTCCCCATCTCTTTGATGGACGTCTTGTTGGGTTCCCCATCTCTTTGATGGACGTCTTGTTGGGTTCCCCATCTCTTTGATGTATGTCCCGGTTGTTCTGTTCCTTGCAACGACTTGTCTGCCAGTGTTTTTTGTTCTCTCGTCGCATTTTAGTTCTTTTCCTTCCTGGTCCAGCTTTTTGCATCACTGCTTAATCCCAGGTCCTCTTCTTGTAGCACTTATTTTTTGTCCCCCTTTTTTGGTTAGTGTTCCTGGACCTCTGTGATGCAGTCTGGTCCATTCAATTTTATCCGAGGTTCAGGGACTGGATAGGGTTTATTGTTGTTACGTCAGACTTCCTGTTTTTGTGTTCACCTTTTTGGATTGATTCCGACACCACAGTTCCTTCCAGTTTAGCCCAGGTTATTTTTACCTGGCAGCATTGTTTAGGTGTTTATGGTCTACTTCAATAACTGGCTGGTTTAGCCAGTCAGTCCACATGTCTGCAAGCCGGGTTTGTTTTTTTTGCCATGTTTGGGTTCTCAGTGTTCTGCTGGAAGACCCAGCTACTTCAGTGCCAGGTCCTGACCACCTCTAGGCTCATCGGTTGCAAATTCATGTTGCCCTGTGCCAGTTTTTGATTTGATGGTGTTCCTCTTGGATTTTGGAGCTTGGTTCCATGGCACCACTCTCTTCTGCCACTTGTGTACGGTCACCTCAGTGTCGGATCAGGGTTTTCACCTGGCTTTCTTGGGGAAAGTTGGGTGGGTCCCTCTGGCATACTGTACAGTTTACAAGTTTGGGGCAAGCTCTGTTTGTTCGTCTTCCTCTGGGTTCTTATTGCATTGTATTCAGGATGAGGAGGTGGGGGGGATTACTTTGGTCCTGGATTTTGTGAGTAGCTCATCTTCTGAATTCTCAGGATATGGTTTTCCCATGCGATTCATGTACGAGGTGTGTACGACATTTGCACAAATGATCTGTCTCATTTCCGTCCTATTTCCACATAAGACTGTCAATGTCGTATCCTTCCCTTGGCTCAGTGAGACATGAATGTAATTACCTAAGTAATTACCTTTGTGAAGTTACAGTATGAGAGCTATGCTCGTGGTGTCCTGTCTTGCCAGTACAGTACTGTCATATGATGCTTCGAAACTAATGACTGTTTTGGCCTCTGTCACCACCGCACTTGTTCCAACCATCTACCATTCTGTTTGCAAAAGTAAATTTTCTGAATTTTTTTTGGCAGCTTTGTTTCTTTAGTTTGAGCCTATGTCCTCTTGGTTTTAAAGCTGTAGTTTTCAAATATTCTTCGTCAATTTTGTCTTCCTGTTACTACATTGTATGTAGTGATCATATAACCTCTTTTTATTCTATCTTTTAGCTTTAGTATATGTGACATCTTTAACTTCTCCTCAATAGCTCTTGTTTTTAGTTCCAGGAGCCATTTAGTTTGGAATCAACGGAATCCAATCCCATTGTAGAACATAAAAGCAATGCAAAGGATCGAGGCATAATCATGTCAGAAGACCTTACCTTTAAGAACCTTTAAGCTTTAGAACCTTTAAGACCTTTAAGAACACAATAAAGTACTGTCACAACTGCAAGTAAAATGACAGGTTGGGTAAAAAGAACCTTCCAAACAAGGAATGCACTAACTATGATGCTTTTCATGACACTAATGCTGTGTAGGGTGGAATATTGTTACACTCTAACAGCTCCATTCAGAGCTAGAGAGATTGCTGACCTAGAGAGCATGTAAAGATCCTTTACCACTAGAACACACTCTAAAAGTTATCTAAATTATTGGGACTGATTAAAAGTTGCAAGTTTGTACAATGTGCAGATTGTGTGCAGGCGAGAGATGGATAATAAATACATGTGGAAAATATTACAGGGATGGTTCCAAATCTAAACTTTGAGATTACATCAAATGAAACCAGTAGACCTGGCAGGATATGGAAAAATGGCCCCATTGAAAAGCAGAGGTGCAATAGGTATGCTGAGGGAGAACTCTTATCACCATCAAGGGTCCAAGACTTTTCAACACTCCCGCTACACATGAGGGGCATAACTGGCCTGCCTTTCAGTGTTCGAGAGAACTTGACAAACGCCTCCAAAGAATACCTGATCAACCAGGCTGTGATTTCAGGTCAGGCTGTGAGCAGCCAATTCTAACAGCCTGCACGACCATACGACAGAGAGGGCAGGTCAGAGACCAGACTGCGGGGTCTTTGCTCTCTGGAACCTCCACATGGTAGCACGTCTTTGCACCTTTTCCAGTTAACTGATGTGGTACTGGAGATATGGGCCCCATATAACCACTGCATTTTCCAATTTTGGTCCTTACCTTGAGGATACCTTGAGGTGCTTCCGGGGCTTATCGTCCCCGCGGCCCGGTCAACGACCAGGCCTCCTGGTTGCTGGACTGATCAACCAGGCTGTTGGACGCGGCTGCTCGCAGCCTGACGTATGAGTCACAGCCTGGTTGATCAGGTATCCTTTGGAGGTGCTTATCCAGTTCTCTCTTGAACACTGTGAGGGGTTTGCCAGTTATGCCCCTTATGTGTAGCGGGAGCGTGTTGAACAGTCTCGGCCCCCTGATGTTGATAGAGTTCTCTCTCACAGTACCAGTTGCACCTCTGCTTTTCAACGGGGGTATTCTGCACATCCTGCCATGTCTTCTGGTCTCATGTGATGTTATTTCTGTGTGCAGGTTTGGGACCAGCCCCTCTAATATTTTCCACGTGTAAATTATTATGTATCTCTCCCGCCTGCGCTCAAGGGAATACAGATTTAGGCTCTTTAGTCGGTCCCAATAGTTTAGATGTTTTACCGAGTGTATTCTAGCAGTAAAGGACCTCTGCACGCTCTCCAGGTCAGCAATTTCTCCAGTAGTGAAAGGGGCTGTCATTGTGCAGCAGTACAAAGTGGTCTCACAAAGGTTGTGAACAATTGTTAAATATTTCATCATTACTTATCAGTGATTTTAAAGTTAGAAAGCATATAATACACTCCTTGCACAATGGTCTTTTTGCGGCCCTCGGGTGGCTGTTTTCTATCTAGAACCGCCCTTAGATCAGGCAGAATTCTTTAAACTTTTTTCGCATACTGTAATTTGTAGGTTGTATGTGTGGCCTATTTTCTTCTATTCCACACTCAATAATATGGCATTTATTCCCATTAAATTCCAGTTGCCTAGTGTGGCTCAATACTTATTCTGACCAGGTCTTCTTGAAGAGCATGACAATCATCTAAACTTACTTTATCTTCTCTAGTAGCTTGGCATCATCAGCAATTACCTTCATTTGATTTTGGATTCCTTCTGGTAGAGGGTTTATATAGACAACAAACATTACTTGTGCTAGAACTGAACCCCTGTGGCACTCCACAAGTAACATTTCTGTAATCTGATAGTGCCTTTCATTAGTGCCCTTATTTCTCCAAGTCAGAAAATTTGTCATCCATGTCAGACTCCCTATCTCTCCTCCAGTAAGTTCCAATCTCTAGAATAACCTATGTTAGTCTGTCAAAAAGGTCAATCTGGTCCCCCCCCTGTTAACTCGACCATAACTTTCCTGTAAAATCTCTGTGGCTTTCATAGAAACTGAGTAGATTTGTTGCACAGAATTTTCCTGGTCGAAAACCATTATGTCGGCTATATTATATAATCTCTCTCAAGGTGTTCTACCCATTTGGTTGTAAATATTTGTTTTCTAATGTTATGACTGCTACTGTTGTCAACGATATGGGTCTGTAATTAAGAGGGGTCTTTCCTGCTACCTTCTTTTTTTTTTTTTTGTAGATTGAAACTATGTTAGGCTTTTTCTATACATCTGCCAAAACTTCTGTACATAAAGATGACTGAGAAACTAATTAAAGTAATTAATTTTTACTAAAGTGCTGAGCTCAGATGCTCATTCTCTCAGGACCCAAGATGAAACTCCGTCTGGACCAACTGCTTGTTCCCCACCTAGCTCCTTGAACATTTTTCCCACCTCATCTTGAGACACCTTTGTGTACTCTGTTATCCTTTGAAATTCGCATCTTGTCAATTTCTCTGAAATCTTCATTTTGCACACACTCCTTGGAACTTTTCATTTAGTGTTTCACATGTTTCCCTTTTCATTCTCCATGAATCTGTTCCACATTTTTTAGCCTCTGACTTGTGTGCTTTACCTGCAAATTTACTTTTAATGAATTTATAGAAAAGGCCTGGTTTTATTTTACATTTGTTCGCACACTCATTCTCAATTTCCTCGTGCTCTTCTCAATACTGTGCACGTGTTTGTATTGCTGGTAAATTTGAGGGTTTGGCCTCTTTTTTTTCTATTGATTACATTTTTGTGTCTTGTTCTCTGGCCCTCTTAACAATTTCTCTTGAAACAATCCTGGGCCACATTCACAAAACAGTTAATCAAGTACTTACAAATGTGTACATCTTTCCTCGGTCTTTAACGGCTTTGGTTCCATTAATTAAACAGCTTACAAGCATAAAAATGTCCCAGTCAACTGCTGTATTGTTAGTCTCCTGGTGCTTCGGAGCTCATTAACTCATTAATATTAGTAGTTGTAAACAAAGCCACCTAAGGTTGAGAAAAGTTGTACATGTTATTAAGTGCTTGTGTAATTGCTTCGTGAATCTCGCCCCCTGTTTTCTAGTTCTGCGTCAGTTTTGGCCTAATTTGTTTTGTGCCTTCATCATATATATCACAACTTAGCTTATGTCTCATTCACTTCATTTTCTGACAACTAATATTTCCAATCAAATTCATTAAAGAACTTTCCAAGTTCCCAATGGTGTCCTCTCCTGAAATAGATGTTCAACTGCTTCATTTTTCTCATTCTCTAGATTATAATCATTGAATATTTTATTTACAAAAGAACATGGTTGCTCTTACCCAAGGGAGGAAGGTGCTGAATGTTGCGTCTTTTTTTTTTCCTGGTGAATATCAAATCCTTCATTGAAGGAACATTGCCCCCTTTCTCCTCATTCTCATGACTTGCTTAACGCGTTGACACGTGAATGTCTCGAGGATGCAGTTAAGAATCTGCCAGTCCAAAAGTCCTCTGCTCTTGTTTAGTAAGTCTCCCAGTCCAAAAGTCCTCTGCTCTTGCTTAGTAAGTCTCCCAGTCTCCTCCCCTCTCCCCCACATCCTCCCCTCTCCCCCACATCCTCCCCTCTCCCCACATCCTCCCCTCTCCCCCACATCCTCCCCTCTCCCCCATATCCTCCCCTCTCCCCCATATCCTCCCCTCTCCCCCACATCCTCCCCTCTCCCCACATCCTCCCCTCTCCCCCACATCTCCCCTCCTTCCACCCCCCTCCTTCCACCCACCTCCTTCCTCTTCCTCCTGCCCTCTCTCCCTCTTTCTCTCTCCCTTCCTCCTTCACCCCACATCCTCCTTCCTTCTCCATTCCACCCCAAGGTTTGTCCAGGACAACTTGGACGAACTGGAGGAGTAGTAGGCATCCATTAATTTCGGGAGACTATGGAGTTGCACTCTGGTTGTCAGTCTGGAGTGGCCTCTCCATGGCGCAAAGCCAGGGTAGGTTGATACGGGGAAGAAGCTTTATCTAAGCAACAGGTCCCCCCCCCCCTTCTCCATGGCACCGAAAGTCTCCAATGAAAAAGCAAACTCCAATACGATTGGTTCCAGTGCCGTCCCAGGAACTGTGAGCTCTGTAGTTGACCTTGAAGTTGGCGAAAGAAGACAAGGCACAGGGACATCAATCCTGGAGACTGCTGTGGTCGGGGCCGGAGAATAACTACCCTATTAAGGGTAAGAACGACCTCCCAGCCTCCTGAAGCAGAGCCTGGGGCCGCACAAGCCCTAGGTGGAAGACATCAGATCCCCACACCTACGGGTACCAGACAGAGATCGTCACGGCCCTTTTTCACCCGAGGTCGGTTTCCTTCAAGACCAACCAGAAAGTGATGATTATTAAATACAACAATTATAATAATAATTAATAATTATCACTCTTCCTTTTGCTTGGTCTTCAAGGAAGCCAGCCTCCGGAGGAACCAACTGGAAGAATGGTCTAGAAAATGGCTACTAAAGTTTAACTCGGTAAATGTAAAGTAATGAAATTAGGTGAAGGGAGCAGAAGCTGAAATCCTGCAAGAGCCAAGTAAAAAGATCTGAGGGTTGATATCTTGCTGAACCTGTCCCCAAAAGCCCACATCAAAAGGATATCATCAGTGGCATATGCTAGATTGGCCAACATAAGAACTACCTTTAGAAATTTGTGAAAGGAATCATTCAGAACCTTGTATTCCATTTATGTCAAACCAATCTTGGAGTATGCAGCTCCAGCCTGGAATCCATACCCAGTTAAATATAAGACAAAGATAGAGAAGATTCAGAAGTATGCTACCGGACTAGTCCCGAACCGAGTGTGTATGAGTTATGAGGAAAGACTATTGAAATTTAACCTCACATTCCTGAAAAACAGACCTGAAAGACAGAAGAGTTTGGAAAAATATGATCACCACCTATAAAATTCTCAGAGGAATTGACAGGGTGGACAAAAGACAAACTATTCAGCACGGGTGGAACACGAACAAGGGGACACAGGTGGAAACTGAGTACCCAAATGAGCCACAGAGACACGAGAAAGAATTTCACTGCCAGGGTAGTTAACAAATGGAAATACATTAGGCAGTGATGTGGAGACAGACTCCATACACAGTTTTAAATGGTAGATATAAGAGCTGAATAGGCTCTGGAACCTGTACACCAGTTGAGAGGTGGGACCAAAGAGCCGAAGCTCAACCCCCACAAGCACAACTGGCGAGTGCATCCTTTTCCTCCCTCCACCCCACACCCTCCTTCCTCCAGCCTACTCCACTCGCCCTCCTCTCTTGTGCCTCTCCTACTTACGTAGCAGTGACAATAATTATGAATATTTCATTGTGGCGGGGAAAGCAAGCCAGGTTATACGTAGTAACTATTCCGAGATCCCTCCCCTCCCCCTCCCCCTCCCCTCCCCTCCCCTCCCCTCCCCTCCCTCTCCCTTCACACCCCAACCTGTCCTCTTAAAAAAACGTCACTTTTGGCCGTTTGCCCGAATATGGACGTAATTTGAAAATGAAAAAAAAATGAATATAAATTGGGATTTTTTTTTTTCAACAACAGTAAGTTAAGGGTCCTCTGATAGGTTAGATGGGCAGGAAATTCTCAGTTTCAAAACGGTATGAAAAACGTTAATGGAAAGAATCCTTTTCTAAGCTGGCCGAGTAAGCCGGATGACTCAAACAGAAAACGGAACAGTACGTCACTTTTGCGAGTCAATTTCATTTCAAATTACGTCCAAATTTGGCCATAGCGCCGTGCATACGAGCGAAAAGTGACGTTATTTTTAAGAGGACGGGTTGCACACCCCCACTCGAGGGTCGAATTACCGAGTCTTCCCAGGATGCATCCCTCACAACCTGACCAACTCCCAGTAAAACCTATTTACTGCTAGGTGGACAGAAGATGCATTAGGTGAAAGTAAACACGCCCAACCATTTCTGTCCTGTCTGGGATCCCCCAACCTTGACTGGAGGGTAGAGTGACAGTCTCGCTTCATGCAGGTCGGCGTTCAATCCCCCGAGACCGTCCACAAGTGGTTGGCACCATTCCTTCCCTCCCCCGTCCCATCCCAAATCCTTATCCTGACCCTTCAGGATAAGTGCTATTTAGTCTAATGGCTTGGTGCTTTCTCCTGATAATTCCCTTCCCTTTCCGGGATTTAAACCCAGAATTCTTGATTGCGAGTCGAGAAAGAACCCGACTGTACTACTGGGATTTCTAACCTGTTGTGTATTAATTTAACTTGTATGAATTTTGCTAACATTAACCATAATGTAGATTGGAAGCGACTTTGATAACTTGATCATTCGGTATATTTCCACAATCTGATCAGCCATACATTGTACAAGCATTTCTTGGACTCGTCTGCATCTACAGCTTCCTGTGCATTCTTGTCATGTTTTTGCCCACTTCAAAATGGCTGTCCATGTCTATTCCTCTCAGTATCTAGAACTGTTGTGATCATATCTTCTGTTTATCTCCTGTAGTAGTCTAAGATTTAACACTTAATTAATTCCTTGTTACTAATCTTGTTACAAACCTTTGTATTTTTAAAGTTTGGTTTTGTGCTTCACAAGTGTGACTTTCAGGCCAGTGGTGGATATCCTAGTATTGATCTAAGAAAGGCTGTGTAGATCATCTTGAAAGAACCTTTATTAAAGTTTTGAAATTCTGTTCAAATGTTTCCAGCTTTCCGAAAGCTGCCGATGATACTGTACCCTGTTTGTGTGTTGTGTACTCGCCTAGTTGTGCTTGCAAGGGTTGAGCTCTGGCTCTTGGTCAATCTCTACAGTCAATTAACTGTGTGTAATTACCTAAGTGCAGTTACAAGATGAGAGCTACGCTTGTGGTGTCCCATCTTCCCAGCACTCTTTGTTATATAATGCTTTGAAACTACTGACGGTTTTGGCCTCCACCACCACCTCACTTAACTTGTTCCAACCGTCTACCACTCTGTTTGCAAAAGTGAATTTTCTGATATTTCTTCAGCATCTTTATTTAGTTAGTTTAAATCTATGACCTCTTGTTCTTGAAGTTCCGGGTCTCGGGAAATCTTCCCTATCAATTTTATCAATTCGTTACTATCTTGTATGTAGTGATCATATCTCTTCTTTTTCTTCTATCTTCTAGTTTTGGCATATTTAATGCCTCTAACCTCTCCTCGTAGCTCTTGCCCTTCAGTTCTGGGAGCCACTTAGTAGCATGTCTTTGCACCTTTTCCAGTTTGTTGATGTGCTTCTTGAGATATGGGCACCATACAACTGCTGCATATTCTAGCTTTGGCCTAACAAAAGTCGTGAACAATTTCTTTAGTATTTTGCCATCCATGTATTTAAAAGCAGTTCTGAAGTTAGAAAGCGTGGCATAGGCTCCTCGCACAACGTTCTTTATGTGGTCATATATAATTTATAGGTTGTGTGGGGTCTATGTTCTCCTATTCCATATTCCATAATATGGCATTTATTTACATTAAATTCCATTTGCCAAGTGGTGCTCCATATACTTATTTTGTCCAGGTCGTCTTGAAGGGCATTACAATCATCTAAGTTGCTTATCCTTCCTATTATCTTAGCATCATCACCAAACATGTTCATATAATTGTGTATTCCCACTGGTAGATCGTTTATGTAGACAATGAACATTACCGGTGCAAGAACTGAACCCTGAGGTACTCTGCTTGTGACATTTTTCCAGTCCGATACACTTCCTCTTATCACTGCCCTCATTTTTCTATCGGTCTGAAAATTTTTCATCCATGTTAGCAGCTTACCTCTCACCCCTGCATTGTGTTCCAGTTTCCAGAACAACCTCTTATGTGAAACTCTGTCGAAAGTCTTTTTTTTAAGTCCAGATAGATGCAGTCAACTAAACCAACTCTTTCCTGTAAAATCTCTGTGGCTCGATCATAGAAACTGAGTAAATTCGATTCATAGGATCTTTCAGATTGAAAACCATACTGTCTCTGATATTATATCGTTTCTCTCCAGGTATTCTACCCATTTAGTTTTCATTATTTTTTCCAATATTTTGACTATTGCACGTGTCAGTGATGCAGGTCTATAATTGAGAGGGGTCTTCCCTGCTGCCACTTTGTAGATTGGGACTATGTTAGCCTTTTTCCCACACATCTGCTATGACTCCTGTACACAGGGATGTCTGAAAAATCAGCTGAAGTGGAATGCTGAGTTCAGGTGCACATTCTCTCAGGACCCATGGTGAAACTACATCTGGGCCAACTGCTTTGTTCTTTCTTGGCTCAAAGAGCATTTGTTTTACTTCATCTCTAGACACCTCTATGTGCTCTGTTGCTCTCTGGAATTCTTATTGTCTGGTTCCCAGAAGATCTCATTTTGTACAAACACACTTTGGAACTTTTCATTTAAATATTTCATACATTTCATTTTCATTTTCCGTGTATCTGTCCCCAATTTTCAACCTCTGAATATTATCCATTACCTGCAGCTTGCTTCTAATTAATTTGTAGTAAAGGCATGGATCTGATTTACATTTGTCTGCTATACCATTCTCAAAGTTCTTCTCTGCCCCTCTCCTTACTGACGTCTAGTTGTTTCTTCCATCTTTGTATCGCTGGTATGTTTGGGGGTTTGGTCTCCTCCAATAGTGATTCTTTGCTTGTCTTTTGATCTCTGGCCCTCTCGCAATTTCTGTTGAACCAACCCTGTTTCCTAGGTCTGCATCTCTGTTTTGGTATGAATGTTTGTGTGCCTTCATCGTATGCTTCGCAAAATTTGGTATACATCTCGTTTTTTTCCTTGCCAAGGAAGTTAATGTGTATAATTGGACAGCAACAAGTCTGTCCAATTATACACATGAAAAAAATTTCTAAGTTCCCCATAGTGTCCTTTTGAAATAGTTTAGCAACTGTTTCAATGTCCCCATTCTCTACTAGATTATATCGCAAAGCGTATTTAATGTCCAAGAGGACGTGATCACTCTTTCCCAAGGGAGGAAGGTACTGGATGTCAAATAGCTCTTCTATTTTCCTGGTGAATAGTAGATCCAGTACTGCTGGAACATCCCCTTCTCTCATTCTTGTGGCCTGCTTGACATGTTGACACATTAATGTCTCCAAGATGAGGTTTACTGTCCAAATGTCCTCCGTTCTTGCCTTGTGGGCCTCCCAGTCTATTGCCTTAACGTTGAAGTCCCTCAGTACCAACAATCGGGATTTATCTTGTCAGCTCTTACCATAATCTCTCATGACCATTATGAGGCCCTCTCGTTTGTCATCCAGTTCTTCCTTGTCCATGTGTTGCTTGCTGGTGGGCTGTAGGTATTTAAAATGATCAGCTTATCTTGATTCCAGACCTGCAATGCCGTTATGTCAATATCTCGAGGGTTTTCAAATATTAACACTTCCCTTCCGGTGTTCTTTCATCAGCACAGCCAATCCTCCCCCCCCCCCTTCCTAGTTTTCCTGTTGTCTCCGAACTGAGTAGCCCCTTGGAATATGACCTCATTTAAAATATTTTCAAGTTTCGTCTCTGTTAATGCGATAATATCTGGGACTTTGAGCTGAATTATATCCTTCGACTCCAATATTTTTTATCTCACTCCATCTATGTTGGCGTATACTATTTTCAGGAACAGGTTCCCCTTCCCTTTGTTCTTTACACCCCCTTTCTTTAATGATTTTGTTGCTTTGTCTTTATGTATCATTTCACAAGCTTTCCAGTCCCTGACACTTTGTAGAAAAAAAAAAGATTTTTCTTCTTCTTCTATCCCCGTTTTAGACATTTTACTTCAATGAGGTTCTTTTTCAGCTTTTTCTCTGTCCTCCTTTGAGATGTCTTGTCTTAGTGACAAAAGTTTGCCATTCTCGTCACATTGCAATTTTCTGGCATTCCGAAGCACTTCTGTCATGCACTTCACTCCATTAAATGTCACCCTTAAGGGGCGGTTCTTGTCTTTCTTATATTTTCCTATTCTCTTTTGTACTAGCGTAATTGTGCTTGTGGGGGTTGAGCTCTGGCTCTTTGGTCCCGGCTCTCAACTGTCAATCAACTAATGCACAGGTTCCTGAGCCTACTGAGCTCTATTATATCTACACTTGAAGCTGTGTATGGAGTCAGCCTCCACCACATCACTCCTAATGCATTCCATTTGTCTACTACTGACACTGAAAAAATTCTTTAATTGGGCACTCAATTTCCACCTGTAATTACCTAAGTGTAGTTACCTAAGTGTAGTTACAGGATGAGAGCTACGCTCGTGGTGTCCCGTCTTCCCAGCACTCATTGTCATATAACGCTTTGAAACTACTGACGGTCTTGGCCTCCACCACCTTCTCCCTACTTGTTCCAACCATCTACCACTCTGTTTGCGAAAGTGAATTTCTTATATTTCTTCGGCATCTGTGTTTAGCTAGTTTATATCTATGACCTCTTGTTCTTAAAGTTCCAGGTCTCAGGAAATCTTCCCTATCGATTTTATCAATTCCTGTTACTATTTTGTATGTAGTGATCATATCACCTCTTTTTCTTCTGTCTTCTAGTTTTGCATATTAATGCCTCTAACCTTTCTTCATAGCTCTTGCCCTTCAGTTCTGGGAGCCACTTAGTAGCATGTCTTTGCACCTTTTCCAATTTGTTGTGTGTGTGTGTGTGTGTGTGTGTGTGTTGGAATTACATCCACTCCCCAATCTTTCTCTCTTGTGTTCCTATAGTTGCTTCCCACTTATGGTATAGATTAATTTTGGTCTCTTCATCCCATACACTTGCTGAAGTTTAACAGCATTTGTTGGTCCTCTTGTGGTGTTTTATGTTTGAAATGTCTTGACCCATGGGTGAGATGAAGGAAATTGTATTGGGGCAAAGATATATAAGGATATCTTCAAGTGGATATGATGTGTTCTACAAGAAATAATCACTTACATGTTGGCATACTG
>WNGS01162923.1:3903937-3948350 GCA_020271785.1 Procambarus virginalis | reverse complement strand
GTGACCTTTTGTCACATTCTAGGACACAATAGACTGAAACTCAAAGAATAACACATTTTAAGTTTGATACAAAAGTTCTTAATTTATATATACAGTACAATACTGTATTTATAGCAGAGATGTGCTGAACCTGGCATTGCTTACACATAGCATTCCGGCCTGTTTCATTGTAAAGTCATAATGCAGTATAAAGCATAGTAATTATAGACTTCATAACTGGCAAAAAACTATAAGGCTAATTTTAGTTGTTGTATTAATGAGGCCACGTTACTGAATAGTAATTACAGTAGCTTGAAATGATAATTTCCAAACATGTCTCTTCCATTATAATGTAATAAATGTTTGCCAGACATTAAATGTCATTTCCAGCTTTGTCAATAGCCTTCAAAGTTCATATTCCACAAGACTAAAAAGGGTCTGATGTCTGAGTGGACAGCACTCTTGATTCGTAGTCCTAAGGTTCCGGGCTCGATCCCCAGCAGAGGCGGAAAGAAATGGACAGAGTTTTAGTCCTCATGCTCCTGTTTACTTAGCAGTAAATAGGTACCTGGGAGTTAGACAGCTGCTACGGGCTACTTTTCCTGGGGGTGTGTAACAAAAAAAAAAAAAAAAAAGAGACCTGGTCGAGGACCGGGCCGCGGGGACGCTAAGCCCCGAAATCGTCTCAAGATAAGATACCGTGTATTGGTTTTTAAGTTTAGTTTAAAACTTTCACTGAAACGTACAGCTGTTGTTGGGTAACAGGTGTGAGGTGCGGCTATGATTAGGTGGCGGGTCAATCGCCACAGATGTGCAGCTATGGCAAAGTGTTCAAGATGTGCAGCTATGGTTGCAATCAATCGCCACAGATGTGCAGCTATGGTTGCAATCAATCGCCACAGATGTGCAGCTATGGTTGCAATCAATCGCCACAGATGTGCAGCTATGGTTGCAATCAATCGCCACAGATGTGCAGCTATGGTTGCAATCAATCGCCACAGATGTGCAGCTATGGTTGCAATCATCCATAGCTAAACAAGCCATTTCACTATGATGGGGGAAGTTTTACAGAATGCATCAACAAGTTTCAGCCTCCTGAAATGTTCATTCAGAAATCTGTCCTTCAGAATATCAGGCCTAGGTAGCTGCAGCCTTTTGGCAATGATGAAAACATTGCCTGATGTGGTAGAAATAGAGAACCCTCGTTTCAAATTGTCTCATTATGGGTACTGTGATTGTTAATGATAAATATGGAAAGATTTTTTAAGAGATCACTGAAATTTTTATGAGGCTTTTTTTTTTTTTTTTTTTTGCTTTTTTACAAATAATCTCGAGTGTACATGGACACCACTTCCGTATTTTGCTACGAGTTCATTTTTCATCTCTATCATGGTTCTAATTATTTTCTTTTTAGTTTAGCTCTTATCACAAACTTTGTTAGGCGGCATGGTGACTTATTTATGCAAAGAATGTTAACAAATGGGTGAACTAGTTACATTGCCATAGTGCACAATAAAGGTGAAGGAAAGACCCAATATAATGACCTTAACAATAGTAGTAGTAGTAGTAGTAGTAGGAGGCATCCTTCAGTCGCGGGAGACTATGGAGTTGCGCCTGGTTGTCAATCCTGGTGCAGCGTCTGGTGTGACTGATGAAAACGCATCATCAGTCACACCTTAACAATAAGACCTCAATAATAAAGGTAATAATGATGAAAAGTGATGGTTTCGTTAATAACGTCAGTGTTAAGAATAATAACAGGCGTGGTGGTTGCGGAGATTAAAAGTGGTAATATGGTTAGAGGTAGCGATGGTAACACAGATAATGGCAATAACACCACTAATGTAGGTAATGTGGTTTGGGATAAATTGTTTAGATTGCAATTTATCTCGTGTTGGAGAGACTGTTCGTAATTTATTAAAAGGAGTTAAACACGCAAAAAAAAGGTACAATAACAAGATTTGATGAGAATAATGCCATTGCTAACCATTGTTAGGCTTTTAATAATAATAGAATTGTATACACCATCTGAAATCTAAAAAATATGCCTAATAGAAGTTTTAAGATTCTGTAAGGGCCATAAATCTCTTAGTAGAGTAGATCTGTTTAAAATTATTCTTAAAGAATCAAAATTAGCTGATCTCGCCAATTTATATAACAATTTATATAATTGATTTATATATCGACACCTTGTGGTGTTGAGAGTGGGGATAATGATTCCGTGGGCGCCCGACCATAGTTCCCAGAAATCGGAATAATTGAGCATTCCTCTGAAACTTCGACGTACCTTGGCAAGCACCTATAGAGCATAATCACAGTGATGTCTAATGATGGATGCCATGTGAGGTGCTCTGCCAGATATATATGAGCCTGCTCCTAGAATCTCATTAAAAACATTGTAAACAGCACCATAAGAAAGGATGTAGGTTGCATCTGAAAATTTGTTTTTTAAGACTTGCACACACACACATTGGGTATTTCCTTCACTTTCAATTAAAAAAAATATGGTCAGGGGAAGTGCAAGAAAATTTACAGAAACATTTAGTGGGGTTGTGAACTGAATGTCCGCTACTGGGAAACTGACTTGTTTGACATGTGTACTCAAGAGTGCTGAGCAAACGGTCGACTCCCGAGCTCAAAGTGTTCAAGTGGCAAATTGTTCGCATCCTGCGAACAATTGTTGTGCTTTTACATAGCATTGTACAGTAAGGATGCTGGATGGCATGTTTTGATACCGGCACTAATATAATTTTTAGGATAAATGCTCTAATTAGAACCTATTATTGACATATCTACTTCTGGCTACTTGGTACAGTTATTAAAAAATAAACCTTTCCTTGTAATTCTGATATTTAAAATTACTTTTCAGAAAGTTAATTTAAACAATGTTAGATTTATTCTTGGTGTTTGTAATAGCATTATAATGATTCTCACTTTGTCTCCCCTCTGATTTCCCGTTTCATAACTAACACAGGAACAAGACAACATGGCCACGGTGAGTGAGGCAGAGTTGACGATGCCAGCACCAGTGGCTAGATCTCAAGTCGCATCTTGGTCATTTCCTTCATGCCTGTAGTAGCAATAGACTCCAGTTAATGCTAGTGTACTATTAGTCCAGTATAACCAGGGACTTACTATCATTGAATCACATTATTCCTCAGATGGAATGCAGTCATTGCTGCTGTACTCAAAGCAGTATCCCCCCCAAAAAAAAAAATTGCTTTCAATATTACCATTAAGATCATTTCTAGTGATTTAACTTTATGTAAATGGAGTAAATTGTTATGTGAAAGACTTCGTAGCATGTGAAGTTTAGTTCTAAGGTTTCAAGCAAGACAGACAACCAATATTCATTTTTTTATGGCTTAATGTTTGTTGTATTTCTGTACTGTCAAGTCGAGCTACACTTTGGAAGTTTGAAAATGACTATTATCTTGTCATTTAGAAAGGTGTATATTGCAGCTACTCTCAGAATAGCAATACATACACAAAGGCAACTGCAATTACTATACAGTATATTAATAGTATTTACATAGAGATCCGATGCATGACATTTCATAAAAATGTATACCTGAAATATTAGCTGTTTTCCATTAGGGATTCCTTATGATTTTGTATTTACTATATACAGTATATGTATTTTCTTGGTTTCCATTCAGCATCTTAAATGACTCGATATACTGAAGTAAAACCTTAAACACTTAAGATTGAGGCAAATTGTGTGACTACAAGTGAAATTAATTGATGTAGTCCAATAGCAACAACGTTTATCCCTGTTAAATTGGAACGGGTAGGGATAGTTTTATATCCATTTTTGTATCTACCACAAACGTGGCCACACATTTACAATGCTAACCAGCATAGAATATATACATTTTCTTCTGTCCTCCATGGATAGCATTAGAGATCTGTTTAACATATAGTTCAGTTAAAGCCAATGAGGTTACTATCGCTCCTTACCCCACACCATACACCATTACCCCTGCTTCCCTACTGCCCTACCAGCCATCTCTCCCCGGTCTTCCCCAGCCCCTTTCTCCCTGACGAATCTTTAGCCCATACGACATTCCCAGCCATTCTCATAACCCTCCGAACTTTTGTCCTTCCCAGACGACCCTCCCAACTGCTCATCTTGCTGCTGCATCCACAACCCTCCCAACCATTGCCCCCCCCTTTCCCCTATTGGCCCTACCAACCATCAGCCCACCCCCTCCACAACCCTCCCAACCCCCCCCCCCCCAATAACACACTCAACTGCTCTCTCCCACCAATAACCCTTTCTCCTCACTGACAACTTCCCCCCACCCCTTTTCTGATGATGTCTCTACCAACCTCTTTGTGGTGTGGTTACAAGGATCGGCATCCCTGCAGTCTGCCCCCAAATCTGCAACCCTCCCACGATGCCAGTTATTTACCCCCTGATGACCCAAACAGTGCTCCCCAAACTACAGTTCATTCCCCACGACCCTTCCATCATTCACCCCCACCTTTGGACGACCCATCCATCCCCCCACCCCATCTGGGTGACCCGAGCCTCCCATGCATCCCCCCCACCCATGGGCAATCCTCCTATCCATCTCCGTAACTCTTGGATGACCCTCCCAGACCACCTTAGCTGAAAGTGGTGTGCTCGAGTGCACATGCATACTGTAGTATAAATACAACTGTATTATAGGTAAACTGATAGTTTACATACAATATCCAGAACCAAGTATTAAATAACTGTGCTAGCGAGCAGAGCACAAAAAATTGCTGTTGCTCTAGAAAGGGATTAGCTCGCCTATTTTTATATTTTCTGCTGTCCTGCGAATGTTTATTTTATTCATTGAAGTGCACAAATGATGCTTTAGACCTTTAGAATAAATTGTTTAATTAAAATCTAGAAAGAGATTTTGTTTCTCATCGAAATTAATGTTGCATTAAATTGATTACTCGAGCTTTAGAATTTTAACAAGTTTTCACACCTTTTTAAAAGTATACAAGTTTGTTCTTGAATGTGAGAATCGGGTATACTGAGTGCATCCAGCAACATCAGTTCACGCAGCGATGTATGTCGGCTCAATACATGCAAATTTCATGTGCTTTATTATGTGATTTATTGTGCATTAGTTGGTTGTGTGCGCACCCATGTGGCCTGTGCCCTCTTGGACTGCGCTCATGCTCTAGGTCTGTGCACTCACCCTTCCGTGTAAACCATACACACACACAACAATTATGTTAACTTTTTATTTACTCATACTGTATGTTAAAATAATAATTTTTTTTATATTAAAGCTTTAAAGTTAATCATAATTAAGAAGCTGCATGAATTGTTTTTTTTAATAGCTTATACAGTAACCATGCTTCTTTAAGGCTCTTGCCATGGCATGTAACATCTTAAGTGCTTATTGTAATCATTTTATTAGTTTCATGTGTGCATGTTTATTACTACCGAATTTAGTTCCACGAAGAGAGCTGGATTTATGGCCTTCCATCTTTCGTCAAATTTAGATTTAGAGCTAGCAGTGGTTTTAACACTTTTAACCTGAAGATTGTTTCATCCTCCAGACGATTACTGTGTGAGAGGTGTGTGTGTGTGTGTGTGAGAGAGAAGGGGAGAGGAGGGTCATATGGATGTGCTTGTAGGGGCCCAGCAAGCATCAGGTCCTGTGTTCCACCTTTGTAAACAGTGCAATTTACTGTTCTCTAAGCATTCTTATTTACATTAAACTTGTCTTGCATTAGCTTCAGCCACTTCATGTAAAGCATTGTATTTATGCAGCACTATTAAATTCTGGAAGTTAGTTTTGACAGCTGTCACTTATTTCCGTCAGAATGTCTTGTGTGTCCTTATTCCGCTGTAACCGATTTTGAACGCTGCTTCTTTGTCCTCTTTTTGTTAAATCCCCTTGGAAAAGTGTGCATGTGCACAACTGCACATGCCCGTGTGTGTGTGTAATTACCTAAGTGTAGTTACAGGATGAGAGCTACGCGATGCTCTCATGCGATGCTGGTGTGTGTGTGTGTGCGCGCAACTTTGTATGCTTGAATGTGTGTGTATACAGTGCTGTACTGACGTATTTGTTCATATGGTACATATATAGACAGTACAAGAGAATGTGAATAAAACCTGATGCAAACATTCAAGGAGTAACCACGATGAAACAGTTTGGGTGCTTTATTGATGTGTTTATCTGAATATTAGTATTGACCCTGCTGCTTGAGAATGTTGTAAATATTGTATGTACTTTACATCACAACAATGTATACATGTTAACTTGTATGTTAGGATATGCATACAGTATATATATACAGTATGAGTGTACATCACAACAATGTATACATGTTAACTTGTATGTTAGGATATGCATACAGTATATATGTATATGAGTGTATACGTACATGGACGTGTGCATGTATTTATTTTCTGGTGGCCTGGTAAACATACGCACGATTTCTATCTCGTGTCTTCTTCATAACCTGTTTATACTAAATTTAACTTGAATTTCATTCCTTTTTTGCTTGTTAATTTGAAAGTTGATGCTTCTATAATTGTCATCCTCTCAAAGCTAAGTGTTTCTTTAATTAAAGGCATATTTTGTTTTGAATTTGTATGGGTTTTCTTAATAATGTTCCCACAATTTGCATGTGCTTAAAATACTGTGTATGCATATTATGTTCATTAAGCAAGTGTTTTATATATAAATCTAAAAGTAAACTAAGTGTAATTTTTTAATTGGTCTATATGTAATATGTTTTGCCTTTTCTATAAACCACACATTTTATTGAAGACATGTACAAGTTGAACGCAGCTGTAAAATGTTAAATTCTGAGCTCTCCCTCTGGGGCATCCTTAGGGAAAGATCGTACTATTCCTTGGTTAGCTAGTTGGATGAAGAGGGTTGGTAGACACTGAAAAGTTCCCTGTGACACTAGTGCACCATCTTTTATAAGGCGTGCTAGTGCTGGGGAGAGACTGGAGAATAATCAATTCAATCCAATCCAGAATGCAGCCAGAAAGTGAATTCATATCAAATTTGAGTCTAAGTGCTACTTGGCATCTCATGGACCATTAATCAGTACCCTTACCAACCGGGCTGTGGTGGGTATGTGGGCCTGCGGGCCGCTCCGAGCAACAGCCTAGTGGACCAAACTCTCGTGAGTCAAGCCTGGCCTCGGGCCAGGCTTGAGGAGTAGAAGAACTCCCAGAACCCCATCAACCAGGTATCAACCAGGTATCCTTGTTGTCTATTAAGTAACCCATTCAGTTGCTCCACTACCCATGTCTTGTCACTAGATGGCATTGCCAAATCCCCAGTAAAGTCCCCAGACCCAAACTCGTCACAGTTTTCCTTGTTGACTCTGTTGGCTTGATGTAACTGCAGTATAGTAATCATTAAATATTGAATATTTCTTGTGTTGATGAGCTTTTGGTGTGTGTGTGTGAACTTGTGACTGCTCATTATCTTCACAGTGCCTAGTTCGTTTGTGTTTTGCACATGTGCAAAACTGCTGTTCATGCTGTGCACGTTTTATTCAATTTTACAAATTGCATAATTTTTGGAAATCAAGGGGGGTACATACGGCTGCAACTTCCTCACTGCTGCTAAACAGTGCAGCTCACTGTTGCTAAACAGTGCAGCTCACTGTTGCTAAACAGTGCAGCTCACTGTTGCTAAACAGTGCAGCTCACTGTTGCTAAACAGTGCAGCTCACTGCTGCTAAACAGTGCAGCTCACTGTTGCTAAACAGTGCAGCTCACTGTTGCTAAACAGTGCAGCTCACTGTTGCTAAACAGTGCAGCTCACTGTTGCTAAACAATGCAGCTCACTGTTGCTAAACAGTTCAGCTCACTGTTGCTAAACAGTTCAGCTCACTGTTGCTAAACAGTGCAGCTCACTGTTGCTAAACAGTGCAGCTCACTGTTGCTAAACAGTGCAGCTCACTGTTGCTAAACAGTGCAGCTCACTGTTGTGCAGCTCAGGTTTAGGAGCTCACTGCTGCTTTATCCCCAGGTTACTCATGTGGGTATAGAGTGGGTTTCCCACTACAGCTGGAACCCAGAGGTTCCCTTGGTGTCCTCTTCTGGTATTGGCCTGGGGGGGGGGGGGCTTGCCTGTTGTCATCCTTGACTTGGCTCACAAGTCTGCCATTCTTTTGGCATAGAGGTTATGATAGAAGACCCTTTTGTGGTTTTCTTTTGACTTCTTAGGGTTTGGGTTTCAGGGCAGATGGCACACACCTCCAGGCTGGAGTGATTGTCTCCTACAGTTCAGTTAGAGTATGATGTATAGGTATCCTTTTTTTGTTCTGCTCTTTGTGTAGTTTTGGATTCTATCAGTTTTTCCCTTTGATGCAAGGTGTAGGCAAGGACTGTGATTGGATCCTTATAGGGATCTGCATTCTGGGTTGGATTTAAGGACTGTGATCAGATCTTTGCATCTGACCTGAACCTGGCTCATTTAGAGTTTGCATATAAGTTTGGTTTCTGGCTGTAGCCTGGTGAAACGTTTACCTAGGTTCCTTGAATAGGATGCTGGATGCCCTTAATTCTATCTTGAGGTTTGTGGCTGACAGCTCCTTGTCCAGATTTTCCTCTTGTCATAACTTGTCGCTGCAAATTTTCAGGTATACACTCACCTGGTGGATGTCAAGTTCCCTTTCTGTCAGTTTTTGTATTCTCTTAAAGCTTAAACTGATACAGTACTGTATGAGTGGCCCACCCGGGAAGGGGCAGCAGTGTTACTAGTGTTTGATTCTGTACCGGCAGTGGCTGTTATTCTACCAATGTTTGCTCTATTCCTTTGGGATTTATGTGAGAGTTTTGCCACATGTTTAGCTTGCAGTCTGGTTGACTCCACCCCTGTCCCTTCTCTACCCTCACTCTCCTCCATCCAGATGGCAAGTATTCTAAAAAAATAAAAATATTCTTTTTAGCCAGATAAACCAGTGCTGAAACTGTTGAAAGGAAGATAGTGATGTCATAGATTTTCTTCCCAGACTCTTACCTTTGTGTAGTGCCTGTGGAGTGGTATTTTCCAGTGTAAGTGCTGTTCCTGCTGCCTCTTTTGACTTGCTCCAACAGGATTGGCTTACCTTAGGACTTGTTAGCACTTGTACCTCTTGCCCATCCTTCTAAATAATTGGTGTTTGTGATTCACCAAGTGAATTTGAGCCAATCTTGGCTCATCGCCCTGGATCTTCAGGGGGTGTTCCTATCCAGCTGAAGTTCAGGCACTGGTTGAGGTTTGGATCTCGCACCAACCATTTTCCTCGAGCATATGATTATTCAGAAGTTTGCCGAATTAAAGATGTTCTTCTTGGCATGTCCTGTGCTGGAATCAGGACATGCCATTTGACCTCTAAAACCTTGGGGTTTTAGAGATCAAATTTGTTTGCCTTAAAGTATTCCTCCAATCTCCACCTGCTCTCCCCTGCATAACCATGTGCAGTTTCCCTCTGTGACCATCCTTCAGTGGAGTTGGATGCCATGGATTGCAGCTACTGTTTTTCTGGCTGCTTTTTCTCCTGCAGCTTCTGTCATTTCAACTGCAGCCCAGTTGTCAGTCATATTTACATTTTATGACTTCTGCTCATACTTGCCTTAGCAACAATGTGTGATAAAGGTTGAATGGTATACTTGGGCTCTTTCAGTCCCTCCTTTCTTTTCCTTATATTTTTTAGCCGGGAGGCCAGGCATAATGTAACGAGATTGGGGTCTGGGTTTGTTTTGGGTGTACTGTATAGTAGTGAAGAAGCGGCTTTGTTGGCTATTGATATGAAGTGCTGGTTATTGTTACTTGTGATCCCAAGTAGTGTTTGGCAACACATTTAAAGTTTTTAAACAAGTGTACTCTCGTCCTGCATTCTGGGTTGGATTTAATATTTCCCTGTGTCTTCCGTTAGTTCTAGTATGACCGAGAATTGACAGCTCATAAAGTTAACAGCCACACTGATGTAGAATATGTGTTTGCCCTGACAGTCCCAAATCGTAGCCATTGATCTGTAGGATCTTGCCTTGGGGAGCAAGAAGTGTACTGCTCGGAAAAGTGCTTTTGATTTTGTTCTTAAAAATAAACAAAAATTAACTTTATTTTCATTAAACTGGGTTTATGTTTATGCAAGGGAGTCTTGTCTATGCACAAGCAAGTATTTGTTTCTGCAACTATAATTAGATGCTGGAAATTGATTGTTAGCAGCATACACCAAAAGAGTGGAAGCAAGTTGGTCGAGACGGAATCAAGGCCAGGGTAAACTTAAATCACAGTGCAGATGTAACTTTGTTGTGTATTTGCAGGAGACGATGGGTGACGGGGCAATAGAACCCAGGTCGGATCTGCAGGAGCTGCAGTACAAGGCGAGCCAGCAGACAGATGAAACCTTGGAGTCAACGCGGCGGATGCTGTCACTATGCGAAGAGGTATGTGCACTTGCCAACTTAATCTGGATTGCTCGTGCCGTTTTGGTAAAGCATCAACCACTACATAATTTGCACTCATGAGATGATTATTTTACATTAACAAATTTGTTGCTTTTTTGAACTGCAGAAAATAATAGTAGAGCAGTAGAACTACAGTATTAGATGTAAATGTGTTACATTGCAGTCAAGTTTTAATACCCTAGGCCTGGTCATCTGAAAATAAAGTTGGCTCATGGCAGAGAGATTTAAATACGTCACCAGATTCCATTCTCGCTCTCGTGGGCCCCTATGCAACCATGTACTGTAATGTTGTATTGTAAATACAGTACTGTATTGCCATTTGATGTAACAGGACAGAAGGGATGATTTTGTATTACAATACTGTACTGATTTAGGAAATTCTGTATACTGTATTGCCTGTTTATCACTAATTTGATAGAGGCACTTGGCCTTTAGCGGGAAGATCATACATCTTTATTTTAAAGTGTATTATGTTGTTTGCACTGGTATAATAGGATTATTTACAGAAGGGTTTAGCATGAATGGAATTTTGAGTTTCATTGAGAAATGGAATAGTTAATGTCTCTGTTAATCAAGACGTGACTGTATTGTACTGTACACAGTTTGTGGGGAAAATATAGCATTTTAGTTGTGGCATTTGACATGATTGTAATATAATTTTAATTTGATATTCTCAAATCATTGTTTACCTTTGATCAAATTGTTGACATTGTCAAGAAGCTAGGAATAATTGTGCTCTAGCTTTAAATACTTAAGTTTTTTAGTTCTGTAGTATAAATCGCTAATGCTGTAATACTGTAATACAGTGCACTGTAATTCAGTCCTCCAACATCACTGTTTCATAGTCGATAAGTTTCCAAATTGTGGGCAATTTCTAGAGGGATATGACAGCAGGTACAGTATAATTATCTCTAAATTCATTAATAATCTACTCTACAATATGAAATATGGTGATGTAGAACGTCAGTATTTTGCATTTAAGTAATGGGTGAAATATAATAAATAGCATTTTTAGATCAATTATTTGACCTGAAGCTCTAATGTAAACAAGTTTGCTGATCTTGTACAATAATTAAGAAAGGGATGACATTTCTCGTGTGTTCATCTCACTGTAACGCTTAACAACTGTACTGTGCAGAGTGCCTTATAAGGCACTCTTGAGAGTTGTGCTATTTTTTTTTTTAATTAGGCTATATTTTAATGTTTTTTTTTTTTTAATGTTTTCATTTTCACTGTTTTGAAATGAAAATGGTTGAGCTTGGAAACACTGACATTAACTTCACCTGAACATTATGAAAATGACGACAAAATGTCCTTAATAATTGAAATTGAAATAAGTTTATTGATGTAAAATACACACAAAGGGATGAGGTAGCTCAAGCTATTCTCACCCCGTTCAGTACATCGTGTTAATACATACATAAACACACATCACAAACAATAAACATATTACCAAACATTCTGAGAGATAAACATATACATTTCCTCCTTCACAAGTAGTATGATATCAGATGTACACACAACTTTTATGACCTAGGTATACTGTATAGACAATTTGCTTAATAATTGCACTATGAAGTTTATGCCGAAACCAGGTGAGCAGTGAGGTGGTTAACCCCTGCACTGCGCAAAGCGCCTTTAGGCGCTCTGAGAGTTGTGCTATTTTTTTTTTTTTAATTAGGCTATATTTTAATGTTTTTTTTAATGTTTTCATTACTCTTTGTGTTTTTAAATGAAAATAGTTGAGTTTGGAAACATTTTGACATTAAATTTACCTGAATATTTATGAAAACAACAAGAATATGTCCTTGACAATTGCCCCAAGAAGTTTTTTGCCGAAACCAGGTGCGCAGTGCAGGGGTTAAGATATGATGGGACTTGAATGTTGGTGCTATATTCTACCCTGAGAGAAAATCCAACTCTACAAGAGTAATTGGAATATATTCCATCAAATAGTAACTTGCATACTTTATATAGAGTTAACAAGAGAAGCCAAGTGTTGCAACTGTTAAAATATCATCTTGGCCTACACGTGAGAAATGTTAAATACTTTAATGCAAGAAAATATATTTAATTCATTTAAACTTTTAAAATAGCTCCATGTAGCATAGAAATTTAGTTCTATAATTAATCAAATTAAAAAAACATAGTTGCAAAGTTACCATACAGTAGCACTTTATACATTCATGTAAATACAATTGTAATTAATTGCAGTTACTAAATGCTATCTTTAAGTAGTGTATATCAGTCATATGAAATTAGTAAAGTTTTGTAAATTTAGTTACTGGAGATTATAATGATTCAGGTTCTCTGTACAGAGAGAACATACAGGTGTTCATTCTGTATGTTCACCTGTACAGGTTCTCTGTACAGGTGGTCATTCAATGGTTTTGTTTAAGTGTTCCTTGGAAAACACTTGCCATCAGAGATGCCTCATTTGACACTTTTCTTCCCTTGCTATAACAGTTGAAATTTCAACACCTTTATTACAAATTGTCATTGCAAATAATTCTTTACATGCAAACAGTCAAAGGAAGCTGGTATTCGCACATTGGTTGCCCTAGATGATCAGGGAGGTGAGTATTCAAACTTGAATATTAATTAGACAGATGTATGGCCACGAGTATTTACCAGTCTTACCTCCCTCATATTTTTGGTTGTATTTAATCCATTCAACATTTGTGATTCTTTTGCAATAGTACAATTGCTGTTATTTCTCTTTTAAAGTGTGTTTTGTAGAGAAGAAGAAATCTTTCTGCATGACTCAATTTTATAATCCAGCTTTAGTCGAGCTCTTTGAGGTGGGATTGTTACCACACGCAAGCTGCTGAAGAATCACACGTGTCAAAGGAGCCAACAGCATTGTGCAGACAAACCTTAGCATGCTACCTTTTACACACATTATTAGTTTTTGTTGTCATCTTGCAAACTTGTATGATTCATCTGTGTTTCTTTACTGTATTTTGTTACCACTCTTCTGATATTAACAGTACTCTTGTAGTGTAATGCTCATTGGGGGTTAGAATTTATTCAAAATGCATCACGTCACCTATGATTAAAATACTATTTTCAGGTTGTGCACACACACAGTTACCTACATGTAATTACCGGAGTGGGCTTAAAGGAACAAAACTTAAGTTTAGTTTCTAATTACCTATGTGGAGTTGCAGGATGAGAGCTACGATCATGGTGTCCCGTCTTCCCGGTGTCGTATGATGCTCTGAAACTACTGACGGTTTTGGCCTCGACCACCTCACTTGTTCCAACTATCTACCACTCTATTTACAAGAGTGATCTGCCGAATCTTTGTTTTGGCAGCTTCGTTTCCTTAGTTCAAATCTGTGTTGTTGTTGTTCTTAAAATTGCTGTTTTCAACATTTCTTTTAATTTTGTTGATTCCTGCATTGGAATTCATTAGTATGGTTTTGTCCCATGTGAGCAACAGTGCATATTTAGTTGGGTTGGTGTTTGTCTAACGTTGTTACTATGACCCAAAAATTGACATCTTTATTTTCATCACCTGTATGAAAGAAAAGTCAACTGGTTGATTCAGTTCATGTAAAGTATTTGATGACATTATCTTGTACCACGCACAAGATAATTTTTGAACTCCTGCTTAGGATTTAGTAAGAGTTCTCTGGTCACTAAGCTACTACACGCTCGAGCACCAGTGGCCAAACGTTAAAATATTGTTGACCAGACCACACACTAGAACGTGAAGGGATGACGACGTTTCGGTCCGTCCTGGACCATTCTCAAGTCGATTGTGATGAGGAAGTAGAGACACAGGCAATAAATAGGCACGAGAGAGCTGAGGAGCAAAGTAAGGTGTAGTAGAGGGGATAGTAATAATAATAAGAGCTGCAGAAGGCCTATTGGCCCATACGAGGCAGCTCCTATTATAACCACCGAATGAGAAGGAGATAGGAATAAGAAGTTAAAATATTGCCCGAAAGTTTTCAACTTGATTTTGCTGATCATTAGTCAGGCAGTTACATTTGACTTTGAAAGTAGAGTAGTAAATAAATTTTTACTGTAGTTGGCATATAAGATAGATTTAAGTGCAGTGCATTAGTGTTGATATTTTAATTTAAAGGAAGCCAATTGTAAAAATAACCAAAAGGCAGGGAAAAATGTTAAAGTTGGTAGTTTTGTATTTCACTTGAAACTGGAATTAACGAAGCTGCCCATTTAAAGTACAGCATCATTAATTATGGTACTATTTAGACATGACTTATTTAAATATTAAAAAAAATCCAAGTAATAATAATAGTAATAATATTGTTTTTATTTAGGTATAAGTACATACTGTATGTACATAGTTGCAAGCAGAATGTTTGATTTCTAGATAGAGCTAGTATATACTGCGCCCAAAGTCACTAATACGCACAGCATTTCGGGCAAGTCTTGATGCAAATTTGCTTTCAGTTTCCATATTGTTGGAAGCACAACTATTTTATTAAGATTAACTTCAGGTAAAATTGGGATGCCTTCCAGTGCCTCCTAAAGTCCTCCTCTTTTTGCAGTTAATTGCCTACTTTACTCATAAATACATTACTCTTAAATACTCTCATAATTTTGCATTAGGGAATACAGTACATTATAAAATTAACACAAATTGTGAGGTACCATATGCAAGAAGTGTTATGCAGCTTTTCAAAAGACAACAGATGGTTATGGAAGAGTGACGAGGTCAAACACGGGTTGTGGCTGTTGTCCACTGAAAGAGCAACTGAATGTTGTGAATGTTGTCTACTGACATGGTTTAAATTCATATGTTAAAATTTAAATTGCACAGGTGCTAACTTGCCTCGCCAGAACTCGTGCAGAGGGTGTGTAAGTGTGTGTAATTTTTGCAGCTTTGGTTTTTATTTTTTAAATTATTTTTTTTTACAGAGAAATATGTAATAATATCGTGCTTAGCAGTAGCATTGTTGGACAAAGATTCTGTCAATTTTGTGCATGTTTGACTGGTGGTGATGGTTGGTGAAGGGAGAGTATTATGTATTTTGTTAGGAACATAAGAACAAGGTAGCTGCAGAAGGCCTATTGGCCCATACGAGGCAGCTCCTATCTATAACCACCCAATCCTACTCATAAACATGTCCAACCCACATGACATCTGAGAATGTTACGACGTTATGAATCTTGTGTCATTGTGTCGTCTTACCCTTGTTCACACAGCATATGGTGTTTGGGGGCCATGTTGTGTGTGCCGTGTATGAGAGTAGTGTCTGGTGCAGTTTACGTGGACAGGCAGTGTCTTATAACTTTAAGCTGACGCTCCTATCTGTGCCTTACACCAGAGAAGTGTTAATTTTTTTACTTTTTCTTATTCTGTAGAGCCAAGATGCTGGTGCCAAAACATTATATATGTTAGGAGAACAAGGGGGTAAGGGATTTAGTTTTTTGTTTTTGTTTGTACAGTATTATTGAGTGAGGCTATTGCATACTAGTGCCTGCCAAATACAGTACTTCTCCTCGCCATTCTAACAAAGCTGAGCATCCTTGTTGCTCACCATTCTAACAAAGCCCAAAGCTTGCTCTTTATTAGGTGTAAAGTTTTCATGCTGTTCAAGGGTTAATATTATCTAATGAGTCAAGTACACGTGTCTCATGTGCAACTCATGGGTGCTAGATGCTAATACATATACACGATGTACACCTTTTTCTAAACTTGCTCATTACAAATAGCCTTGGCCAACTTTGAAGGGTGATGGCGAGGTGGGTTGGGGGTCATTGCTCTTACTAAAAGAGGGTTGGGTCCCACATCCCATGGCAACTCCAATGAAGAGGCCATATCTAGCGAAATATTTTGGAAAACAAATGGTAAATGTGAGAGAGATTTAGGAGCACCAGCTCCATAACTCGCTCCTTTGCCTCGCAGATAATGCACCACACCATCCGAGTTTAATTTCAACTCGCTTAATAATTACTCGGATATTCATGATGGCTGTTGTTGTTAAAGATTCGCTACCTGGAACAAAGTTCCAAGTAGCACGGGCTATGGTGAGCCCGTAGTGCCTTCATGATAGCTGTTTTTGTGATAGGCGTTATTGAGTGCCTTATAAATAATCATGCCTCTTAGGCAAAGAATATTTGTCATTACTGCAATAATCAGTTGAGTAATTGCAATATTATTACATTATTGCAATTGCAATAATTTTGCAAGAAAAAATACAGGTCAATAAATTATACATCAGAGCTAATAATGTCATTGGATATAAAATAAAGGCAATGACATGTTAATAGCATTTCACTTGCAAACATGTACTGTATATAAATACAATAAAAGTTTACATAAAAGAATTTTTTGGGGAGCCCCTTGTGGCTCCCTGAAGCTACTATCTCCGATGTGCCATCAGTCACAAGTTTTATGGCCTACCGGGAACCAAGAGCTAGAACCTGGTCCCCTCAGAGGCACAGGGAGACATAGCATTTATATAAAAAAGTTATTTATGCCACCACCGAGGAAGGCACCCAGGGAGTCGGTGAGTCGAAACAAACCACAGCTGGCTGCCTTAGAGACCAGCAGCCTCAAAAATGGCCATATAACTCCCCCACACTCGTAAACAATAAAAAATGTCATCAAATTTGCTCTCCCCCACATTTGGGGGAGGAGGGGCTGGCCATGGTTCACGAGCCAGTCCACCATTAGTTCTCTGTGTAACTGGTGTCCGGTCTGCCACTGTAACTCTGGCTTTGATGCCCCCCCCCCCTCCTCCTCATTCTTTTGCCTTGGTGGCTGTTGCTTCCTTGCTTGTGTGGTGTGAGCCAGGGGTTTGGTGCTGTTGGAGCTGCACGTGTTCAGGGTTCCTTTCCCTGGGTGCTCCCTAGTGCTGCCCTTGCACTGCCGGGATTTTCTTCCTTGAAGTGTTTGGTCGACATTTCTTTAGAGGTCCGCCCCGCTAGTAGTTGCCTTCTCCTCGAGATACGTCTGCTGTCTTTGGGCTTCTGTCTTTTCCTTGGTTGAAGCATCTTTGCTGGTGGGATGCACTGGGTTTATGGGTGCTGCACTTCAGTACACTGAAGTAGTTTTCCATCCATTTTAGCTAGGCTGGATTAATTTACATAGCACTTTTAAGAGTACAGTACTATCAACATAGTGCCCGAGAGCCTGGATGCCCTGTTTGGATTGTAACCTTCAGGCCCCGGTAATTCTCTCCAGGCTCGATGGCCAGGGATGTTCCTTCCCAAACTCGCTCTCGCTTTATACGAGTTTGAGGGGTGCACATCATCCATGCTACTTAGCGATGTTCCTTGGATCTGCCTCCACCATGCTGCCTGTTGAGTCGGTGACACCTTCGCCCCCAGGTCATGCAGGGAGTGCTCATGTCATTGTTCTTCTTGCTACCTATCCTGATGATGCTCTGGCTTATCAGTGACTGGTCTTGGTGAGATTTTCTGTGTTAGAGCAGTCTAGGGTGTGTGCCCATTTAGATGCTGCCTCACTTGATTTTTAGGGACCCTGGAATTGGAGGTGTTGTTCAACTCGATCTTGGATCCATCCGCACCTCCCCTTCCTTCCCTATCAGGCATTTTTTGCTCTCCCTCTAGTCCTAGCTCTCTGCTTCTGGCACAGAAACGTCTGAGGGTTTCGGGTCCAGGCCAGGGGGGGGTTTAACTTGGGATGATGTCGCTTGGGAAGCTCCAGAGGTTGCCCCTTCTGATTCGGGTGCAGAGGCAGTTGAGCCAGCTTGTCCTGCCGAGGCTTCTGGGTTTTCTTGCCAGGACACTCAACTTCAGTTTCTTGGGCGTGGGGGGAGTCTTGAGCTGTGGGTCCCCTTTGACCCTTCATGGTTCATTGCTTCTTCCCTTTAAAAAGGGAAGAAGCAAAAGAACCATTTGACATTATTCGTCAAACTGATAGCAGATGGCCACAGCGGCTTTCACGTTGTGGCCTGCCCCCGTCAGCCTCCAAAGGAGGGGGAAGTGTGGAGCGAACTAGTTGGCACTAGTTTTATGATACTTTCTAGTTTTGTTTATGTAGTTTGGGGCCATTTTTGAGGCAGCAGGTTTTGGAAACGCCCTCTTGTGGCAGGCTCTCACTTACTCTCAATCCTCACAGTAGGTGGATGGCAAGTGTTAGTCGTTTGTTTGCTTGTTCAGTGATCTTGAACATTTCTTGAGAGGTGGTAGAGTACTTTGTGACTTATTGCTGTTATTTTCAGCTGAATCAATTTTGTGGCCAATTCATTTCTGGTCTATAGACCAGAAATTAAATGAAATTTCACACCCTTACGAGAGAGTAAGATTCTGGTCCATAGTTTAGGTGGTCGCGGTGTATTGGTGGGTTCCTCGGTGCTAATGTGTAAGCAGTGGGGAACCACCGAGGTGATGGTCTTTTTTTTTTTCTTCTTCTCTCCAGTTCAAGTGTAGGTTGGAAATTAGGGGGGAAGATTCAAACAGTTGTGCATTGAAATTGTGCAGTCTGTTACATTCTTAATAATGTGGTAAGAGCTTGGTTGAGGAAATCGGTACATTCCACATCCAGTATGTGACATTCTGTATGTACTTCACTGGTACATAATGGGACATACCATGTGCCACTTCTTTATTATGAGTGATTTGATTTTTTGTTACCTTACACCAGTAGTTGTGTAATTGACATTACTCAATACTGATGGTCATTCAAGTACAGTGTTAATATGTTGATGTTCACTATAATTGCTACATGAACAAGTTGCGTCCATGCAAGCAGTTCTGTGCATGATAAATACTGGCCTTAATGAGTAAGTTCGGTAGTTAAAAATTGGGATTTTCATTAAATGAGGTAAAGATAAAAGTTTATTCCATGACCTATTGTTTAAGACCTATTAAGACCTATTGTAGACCTATTGTTCTACAAATTATTAAATACGTTTGGTGCTGCTTCTATATAGGTCAGTACCTGCATCCCATTCTCTGTAGTGCTTTTGATTAATTTATGGTGTGCATTTGTGAATTTATTAATTCTGAATATTCATGAATATTTCTAATGATATTATGAGAATCGGCTCAAATTGGGGGGGGGGAAAGGCATTAAAACGAGCGTTGTAGTGCGTGTATGTTAATCCCCCTACATATAGACATGGAACTTGGCATGGACAAAGCTTTTAAGATTACCAACCATTAATGGATGTCAATAAAGTACTTGAAAATCATAGTGCTGGTGATGGGGGGGGGGTTAATCATTGATGTAATTAATGGTAATGTTTGACTTAGTCGTTATTGGTTTAGTTGTTAGCGCAGTATTAGACTTTGGTATCATAACTTGAGTCACCTCCACATTTCTTGCAAATTTTGTTTTATTGCCAAGTGCATGCTTGCTTTATTGATCCCAGACATGTTGCATGTTTTTTCTCTGCTTTTATTTTAGAGCCAAGATATGGGTATTAAGACATTGAGTAATCTAGATGACCAAGGCAGTAAGTATACATTGTGACGGGTGTTTGTAGCCTAATCTTGAGACACTTGTGGGCTTTGTTACAATGACTCCTCTGCTTATCCTAGCTTCAAGATCAAAGTATAACTTTAGTGTTTTTACAAATAAACTTGTTACCTGTGTGTTTATTGCTTCTCTTTTTAGTGTAACTACAATAAAGACCAGTTCTGATTTTATTTTGATCAATATTATATATAATGTTCGTTTTATTTGCTGTAGCGGTTTTAATCCTTTTAAGACAATGTATTGTGCACTGTATTTAGAGTAAATGAAATGCATATTATCAAGCAACAATTCATCTTGTTAACTTAACTTTGTTGTACTATAGAAAGGAAGTTGCATTTGAACAGTAACGCTTTTTGATGGATATATTTGTTACTCAGTGAATTAACAAGCTTTATTTTCAGTCCAAATGATTTTTGTTTAGGCATGGTGTAAAGATGGTTAAATGCATGCTGCTTGATCTGTGCTCTGGTAATCCTCAGAACAACTGGACCGCATTGAGGAGGGCATGGACCAGATCAACGCTGATATGAAGGAGGCGGAGAAGAATCTGACTGGAATGGAAAAGTGCTGCGGGCTTTGTGTCTTGCCGTGCAACAAGTGAGTTTGATTGTTCGTTTTGGTTATTATTGCATCCGACTTACTTATTCCAAGGGTACTCTACAATATTTAACTTTTTCTTCTTCATATATAAAACACAGTACAGTGTATACAAATAAGCCTTTATATAAAGTCAGTACTTAGATGAACATTGATAACAATAAATATAATAGATTATTAGAAAATAGTACAAATTACTGTGTTCATGAAGAATATCAGGAAATTTTGGACAAATAATTTTAGGAGTCAGCTGACATGCAGAATATGAGCATCACGCAGATCCATTAACAAGTTGACACATTCTCTGATTTTTATTCCAGAACGTAAGTTCTTTCCTTGATTGCGCTCCAAGTTAAGAATCAGGGACTGTGAGAACGGTAACTGTGCAAGGTAATGGCCATCATCAAACGTGAGATTAACATTTCTGGAAATGTCTCACACAATCTTGTTGAAACCAGACATCCTGTTGCAGTTCCTTCTGCTGTAGTTCAGGAGTCAGGAAATCACTGAGCATGGCACATTAGCATTCAGAGTTGCCTGTGACCATTTGTTCGTTCTCCTCCAAGAAGCAGAGTCAAAGGATTAATTTAAGGGACACTGCAGCTTAAACTCTTAACTCTCGTAGAGTTCTTTCATGAACTTGCTAATGGTTAATGATGGCCCGTAAAAAAAAAAACAAATTTCCTTTGCTGACACCCCCATACTGACAAGTGTGCTTCATCACTCTATCACCAGTTTTGACAGGAGCTCCGGGTTCATATCCATGACTCAAAAAGTTCCATGTATTTGCTTGGACATTGCTTGGTTTGTGGGTATACCAGTTATTCTCCTTGTCAATGGCTATGATGCTACATTATAAGTCTGAGGTTGTGACTATGGACTGTATTCGGAAAGCACATTCTAGAGGATCAATGTACTTGCAACATGTCTGCTTCCAACTTCAATGGCTTCATTAAAATATTTTGGTAGTTAACTTGCACTTATTATGCACTTGCTGAAGACACGGATGTGCATTTGTTAACTGTACCACATTATTCACCGAGTGTAAACATGCAATACAATGAATACCACAATACGTGTTGATAGTGCAGGTTGGTAGCATCTGCGTTGTGACTATATTGATGAGAGTGTGTGCATCTGCTGAATATGGCCCGATCGACTGCTTTTTGTTTCACTTTTTCACTAAAATCTTTGCCTTGGTTAATTATCTACAGCCTTTTCAAGTTGCAAAAGACAGTAGATATGGAAACCCATTATTATTTAATGTATTGCTTTTGCCCTGCTATCATATTACTATATATAATATATATAAACTCAAATTCCAAAGTTTTGGCTATCTGCTGCTTTTCGTTTCACTCAGATATTAGCATTTTTTTTCACAATCTACAGCATTTTCAAATTGTATCAAGTGTTATGGAACACCCAGTACAGGGGGTGTGGATCATTATGGAATGTGATATATCTATCATTGCTTGCGACTCAGAGTCCTGCACCCCAACTGACTCGACCTTTACATGCCAATTTCAAACCAGTACTTTTTTTCTTTTCATGAACGAAGACTTTTTTTTTTATTAACTTACTGTAGATATTTAAGGCTTGAAATTAGGCGAGGCATGGATTGTTAAGGTTCTAGTGCGTGTAAGAGCTATTGGCACCATTACATAGTTAATAGTGAATACTTATAGTACATATTAGACTATTAGATGAGAGCACTTTCTGCAGATCATCACAGTTTAAAGAAGATGAATCAACCTGGAAAGGAAAGGAGGATGGTGTAGTGAGCTCGCAACCTCAGCGAGTCATGGACGATCGTAATGGATTAGGTGCATCTGGTGGATACATCGGACGGTAATTTACATTTAACAATTGTAAGAGTATTCCTAACTCTCAAAACTATGACAGGCTAGTTTTACTTCTTTTCTTTGCATGTTCATTCCACTAACTTGACTGAAAGTAGTATGGCATGATTCTTTCCCATTTCATAAGTCTTGTTAATTTTTATTCGCCAGTTTTTATCCGCAGTGCATATTTTCTTGCGATAAATGAACACTGCCGGACTTGATCATCACACACAACAGTTCATGGCATTTATGTGAAATACTGAGCAGTGTTTTAACTCTCTTAGCGTATTTTGTTTTAATTGTACAACCTTTGCACAGCATTACCAATGATGCGCGTGAAGACGAGATGGAGGACAACATGGGCCAGGTGAACACCATGATTGGCAACCTGCGCAACATGGCTATTGATATGGGCTCTGAAATCGAAAACCAGAACAGACAAATCACCAGAATCAACGCCAAGGTATGATAACTATAACCAGACACTGTACACACCCAGCACAACAAATACTTTTTTTTCCCTCTCTGTTTCAGCTTTAGCAAAACATACTGACATGTTGTAAAAGAAAACCAGGAATGAGTGTTGTTTGCGTGGAAATGAATGATGTAGGAACACCAAGTACTGTATTTCCAAGACGTCTATACTGTAGTGGTGAATTATTTATTTCAAAGACGTCTATAGTGGCGAATTATTTATTTCCAAGACGTCTATAGTGGCGAATTATTTATTTCCGAGACGTCTATAGTGGCTAATTATTTATTTCCAAGACGTCTATAGTGGCTAATTATTTATTTCCAAGACGTCTATAGTGGCGAATTATTTATTTCCAAGACGTCTATAGTGGCGAATTATTTATTTCCAAGACGTCTATAGTGGCGAATTATTTATTTCCAAGACGTCTATAGTTGCGAATTATTTATTTCCAAGACATCTATAGTGGCGAATTATTTATTTCCAAGACGTCTATAGTGGCGAATTATATATTTCCGAGACGTCTATAGTGGCGAATTATTTATTTCCGAGACGTCTATAGTGGCGAATTATTTATTTCCAAGACGTCTATAGTGGCGAATTATTTATAAAGTGAAGTGTTCACTTTAACATTTGGATTATGGAACATGTTTGGGATATTGTTATACCCAAGGGATATGTATAGAGAGCATTAATATTACTAGTTTATTCTGAAAGGTAAATGGTTACTAAAGATTAAACGTTGAGTGAAAAGTTAATTGAAGAAACGTGAAACCTTAAAATGTAACCTTCAAAATTTGTAATTGTTTATTTCTGCTTATAAATTGGTAGAGCTATATTTAAAAACATGGGAAAAGGGAACTAAAGAGTCTGACCACTGTCAATGCCAAAATTATCTGTAGACATTCTTTCTATTATTTGTTAGCATTGTTGCAATGTGAGCCAGAACCAAGCAAAAAAAAAATATTATTTTTCCCATAAAATATTCCAAAATAATGCAAGAAAGTTAAAATATTTGTTGGTCTGATAGGTGCTGCGATCATCATATAATGATGGGAGAACAGAAACATAATTATTTACGACTCCAAATTATTGTGTGACCTTTTGTGGCTGTTGAAAGGCACCACTGAGCTATTAGCCACGTTTATAATGTCAGCATTCAAACACTAGCACACAATCTAAATCATTTGGGAGCCGGTCGGCCAAGCGGACATCACGCGGGACTTGTGATCCTGTGGTCCCGGGTTCGATCCCAGGCGCCGGCGAGAAACAATGGGCAGAGTTTCTTTCACCCTATGCCCCTGTTACCTAGCAGTAAAATAGGTTCCTGAGTGTTAGTCAGCTGTCACGGGCTGCTTCCTGGGGTGGAGGCCTGGTCGAGGACCGGGCCGCAGGGACACTAAAAGCCCCGAAATCATCTCGAGATAATCTCAAGATAATCAAGATTTGACGACTGTGTGTCGTAAGATCAATATGTCGCGACTTCAGCACTTAAGTATGTTTACTTTTAACCTTTAAAGTGCCTTTCGCATTATAGTTGTATATAGCATTTTGTCAGCACACATGAATGTGATTGTTTATAACTTATTCTTGCTTGGATATTGCTGAAAATTGACCCATAATAACAATCTTGGGTTCCTTTATAATAATGAGGAAACAGAGCCAAGACAAACAGTTGACTTCCATAACTTGCCGATCATCTGTAAGGAACGGCTATTTTCAATAATAATTAATTTCCCGTTTCGTGGTTAGATAGTTTTGGAATTGGTAAAATATAAAAAAAAAAATTAGTTGCCATAAATAGATCATAACTGCAGTACCAAAGTTGATAATTGTTAAAGGATTCATAAAGAAATTTTTAGTGCACTTGAAAGCATGATTACCAGGGGCCAGATTCACGAAGCAGTTACGCAAGCACTTGCGAACCTGGGGCCAGATTCACGAAGCAGTTACGCACGTACTTACGAACGTGTACATCTTTCTTCAATCTTTGACGGCTTTGGTTACATTTATTAAACAGTTTACAAGCATGAAAACTTGCCAATCAACTGTTGTTATTGTTATAAACAGCCTCCTGGCGCTTCGGAGCTCATTAACTGCTTAATAATTGTAAAAAAAGCCGCCAAATATTGAGAAAAGAGGGACAGGTTCGTAAGTGCTTGCGTAACTGCTTCGTGAATCTGGCCCCAGAGTGTTAATCTAATCCATTTTATTTACTTAACAGGTGAAATGTGCTTGTGTTTATGGGTGCCTCCAGAACCCAGCCCAAGTGTGGTCACTAATATGTCTTGTCATTTACTCCTAAATATTTACACACCAAAACACACACACTATAAATATTAATGCTTAAGCAAATATTTTAGTTTGTTTTATTTCATATATTATACAAATAAACCAATTTTGAAAAAATTCAATAGAAGGTTCCCCACTTTTGGTTAATGTAATTTTGATTTCATTAATATGTAATGGTTTTATGTAACCTTTGTTTTTGTTTTTCTCGTTATAGGCAACATCCACGTCACTCATGTTGCAGAAGCCAATGAGAAAGCTGGCAAACTTCTTAAATCATAAATCCAGAGATATGCCTTTTCTTCTCATGACTTTTTAAGTTGAAATAAATGGAGGTACTTTTAAAGAAGTAATATCAAGTTGGTAATTTAAGTAGAAAATAATATCTATGCAAGGCTAATATGCAAAGCTGTAGTATATGCTTGAAATTTATATATATCAAGAGGTAGCTTTTTAATTGAGCTTGATAGTGTGATTTATAATGCTGTCTCGGCTACCTGGTCCAGTCTTTACGTCTGCCTTCACATAAACTGGCTTTGCTGGTGACAGTTTTCCCGCTCACGTCCTACCTCATTGCTCTCACACCTTGTGTCGACACCACAGTATTTACCTATTACTTTTGTTCTCTTTCAAATGTTGAATTGTGGTTGACATCACAGGCATCGTCTTGCGTCTTTTTTGCATATTATGGTGTTAAGAATGTCCAGGTGAAGGAATGACTGTTGTGGCTGGGAGGCCTTCATAGTGCTAGTCTTGGCTCCACCCATAACGTTAATAATTTTATGGTCAACTGTTCTACAATTAAAGGTCATATCTGCAGACTGTTGACCAGACCACACACTTGAAGGTGAAGGGACGACGACGTTACAGTCCGTCCTGGACCATTCTCAGGCCTTCTGCAGCTCTTATTATTATTACTATCCCCTCTACTACACCTTACTTTGCTCCTCAGCTCTCTCTTGCCTATTTATTGCCTGTGTCTACTTCATCACAATCGACTTGAGAATGGTCCAGGACGGACCGTAACGTCGTCGTCTCTTCACCTTCTAGTGTGTGGTCTGGTCAACATACTTTAGCCACATTATTGTGACTCATCGCCTGCATATCTGCAGACTTTTCTTGTAACTTGCCTGTACAACATCACATTGTTTTTACCCTTACTGTCATCTTGCCGACTATTGGATCTCTAAAACTGTTTCCGCTATTTCTTTGCAGCTTGGTAGAGTCAGTTTTGCATATGCCCCTCTCAAGGTGACATCTGTGCCCACTTTCATACTAAATACCTGTCATTCACCTTGAATTTTGAGTCGCCAAGTTACTGTTTGGCTCAAGATGTGTAAATCATCTGAAGATAGATTAATGTTCTGATTTTTAAGTAAAGCATGTGAGAATGTTAAACAACAATGAGGAGGAGGAGGTTAGAACTGGGTGGGAGAGACTTGTACATAACGGGTGTTGACGAGAAGTGTTACTGTGAACTTGTGTGGTTGGTATGGGGGGGGGGCAGATAGTGTGAGGCCAAGTGTCGACTCTGGAAGAGGTGAGCACATCACTTTGTGTCGAGTCTAAAATGAGTGACACGTTAGATGTTTATGTTGGTGTATGCCAAGGTTGTGTTGCCACACTGGTGGTTCAATACACATGTTGGTGTATGCCAAGGTTGTGTTGCCACACTGGTGGTTCAATACACGTGGATGTGGTAATAAGGAGGTCGCGGTAAAAAATTATATATGGGTGTATAAACCTAATGTAATATAACTCTATATGTAGGTAATCATGTAATTCACTTTGTAGTTTATTCAGTAGATCTTTTATAAGGTGTTGGAGATCTAGGTAGACTACCTAAAATTGTATTGATAAATACTAGACTATTAAAAGTAGATGTTGACAAAAGTGAAGGAAATCTATTACGAAATGTGAAAAAAAAATTGATAGAAGAGGTTCATGAGGTTAAATACCTTGGGAAATGGGATTTGGTAAAGAGAAGCATTTCTCCACTCACAGTTGAGTGCGTGTGCATGAACCTTTTCCTGGTTACGAAACCCCAAGAGGAATAGGTGCAGCCAGAGGTTTGCTTAAGAGTGGTGATTGCAGGTGTGATTTCTAGGCAACGTTGTCATCACAGTGAAAAGAGAAGAGTAGAAAAGAATAATCTTGGATGCATGTGTAGTGTTAAAAGGGAGGTTACCTTGAGGTTATCTTGAGGTTACCTTGAGGTGCTTCCAGGGCTTAGCGTCCCCGCGGCCCGGTCGTCGACCAGGCCTCCTGGGGGAGGGGAAAGCATAACGGGGAGAGAGGAAGGGGGGGGGGTGTGGGAGGGGAACAGAACGGAACTATCGGGGGGAAACGTCAACCCATTAGACTATATAACGCTTGAATGGGGTAGGAGGGGGTTGACAATGTCTTGGAGTTGTATAGTGCAAATGCCAATAAACCACAATATTGAAAAAGCAGTGGAGAGATGGTTAAGGCATGTTGAATGAATAGATGGGGTGTACTCGCCTAGTTGTGCTTGCGGGTTGGAGCTCTGGCTCTTTGGTCCCGCCTCGGTGTGTGTGTGTTCTAAGTTATGCATGGTATATGACAATTTGAGGTTTTGCATACACCTGGTTTTACGAAGCAATGTGGTGCTGCTGCTGTGGATAACTGCTGGAGTGTGGAGGTGAAAGTTGTTTATATATTGTAACATGAATGATAGAATGAGATATTTTTAACGTATTATTTAATATCAATACCTACGTTGCAATTTTACTCGGCTTTACAGGGAAGGCCCCGTCAGGAGCTTCCATGTGCTTGTATACTGGTATCATGTCATAGTTCCAACACTCACACTTGTAACATAACGGAAAAGATAGAAAAATGGAAGATAAAAAAAAACACAGTACAGAAGAGCGAGGTGGAAGGGAGGAGTGAGGAAGAGTGGTCAGTAGAAAGGGAAAGTGTGGAATAGGAGAATATGAGTTAAGTAAATTGGATAAGAGGTAGATAAAGGGTTGAAGAGTAGAAAGTGCTAGAAGGAAGGAAGAAAGGAGAAGGGGGGACTGAAGGAAAGAGGTAGAAAAGTCTAAGAACAGAGGAAGGAAGAGATAAATAGTGCAAGGAAGGAGCTGCCACCAACCATTCCAGAGTATATATAAGAGAAGGAATGGAACTTGTCTGTACCACAAAATTATCTGACGTCATCAAGTTTCAACTGCAAAACCTGTAAATCATATAGTCGGTAGAATCTTAAGCCCTAATCTTTAGCTAGTCCACTTCAGAGTGCTCTCCACTCTAGCATTCACTGTATCATAGACCAGAAATCAAGATCTAGGGATCAGAATTAAAGACAATTTAAAGTAAGTTAATCAGTTATGTATTTAGTATTATATATTCACTCATATGGGTATCATAATTCACAACCATTCACTTGATATTCAAATGTTAACATTAATTCAGAATTTGAGAGCAACTATGGCTGACTGCTTCTGAAAATCACACAACATACAGCTTTGGAAAACACCAAATACATTAATCTTACAATTCAACTTGCCAAAGTCTGAGTATAAGATGGTTAGAGAGGAGGGGGGTGGTACGGCTGACAAAGTCCCCACCGGCCCAGGGACAGGCCTATGTAAACCTAGTCTGGGCTGCTGGAAAAACACTGGTGTAGAAAGACTTCTCTCTTCTCAAATGTACAATTCCTCGGGTATTTAAGGGGAAACCAGGAACTAAACTCTGCCTACCAGGAGATAGCTTCTACCACACCTAGATGGCAGCTTGTTTGATGGAAAGAACACGGCCACCCGTCTGCAATAATCAGCTTAGCAGAGAGTGAGGTCACCTGATGCAACCTGATCTCTGCTCAACCTGTGACAATTAACACTGGAAAAGTGTTACTTTTAAATGCTAAGGGCCGACAGCTTGGCTTCGCCAATATTTTGTGTACCGAGTCGTTATATGTGAAATATTAAATACAATCATTTATGGAGCTACACACTGACCTACTAAGTGCAGTACTAGAACGTCAGATATTGTAAAGCATCTGACTGCTGCATGGAAAAAAAAAATACTGTAATGAAAATGAAAACGTAAACAAGGCATTTGATAGCTTGCCATGAATGAACAACTCTTTTCCCCAACTTGCCTGACCACCTTTAANTTATATATTATATAAAATTTTTATATCACTTAAAGATGGAAACACTGTCCATCATAGTTGTCCTGAGGTTCCGGGTTCGATCCCCTGATGCCCCTGTTCACCTAGCAGTAAATAGGTACCTGGGAATTAAGGCAGTTGCTACGGGCTGCTTCCTAGAGGTGTGTTAACACGAAAGGAGGCCTGGTCGAGGACCGGGCCACGGGGACGCAAAGCCCCGAAATCATCTCGAGATAACCTCAAGATAACCATATATAATTCAACGATGAAATACAGACTAGAACACCCACTGAGGAGACAAAATCAAAACATATACACGTGCATCTATACATGAACTAACATTCATGTATAGACACCCTTTTGTAGAAATACATGAATAATTGACACATTGCCAGCTCTCTGACAAGATAGCTCGCTTAGCTGGGCTCCACACAGCGCCAGCAAGGCGGACAGCTCGCCTGCTATCTCAGCATAGCTATCACAGTGCCAGCAAGGTGGACAGCCCGCCTGCTATCTCGGCATAGCTATCACAGTGCCAGCAAGGCGGACAGCCCGCCTGCTATCATAACTGTATTCCACATTTCCGAAACGTTTTCCCACCACCTGCATCTCCCCATCTCCGCTGCCAACACAACTTTGGTACATATTACTTACTTGGCGAGTAGATTCGAGCCGTGGCTCATGTGTCTATCCCTTCTCTGTGGTGCTCTGAAACCTGTAAACACGGTGTTGGTTATATACGTATTGCTTTGTGCCTGTTGGGTGCTGCATCTGTGTGTAGTTCGTAGATAAAACAAGTTAGAAACTTTATAAATTGTTAAATAGTAATGCGGTAATTGGTCCAGAGTGTTGGAGGGTGGGGTGGTCACTGGTCACGAAGGGTCAAGAACGCTTAGCGGACACCCCTACCCCCTTGTCTTGTTGGGTCATGTGTTGACCTTCCCCAACCCCCCTCTCGTGGGGTGCGTCGTTGGCTACCTCCCCCCATTCTCCCCATGTTGTGTGGGGTGGGGGAGGGCGCATTGTGGGTTAATTCCCCCCCTCCCCTCACCCTCCTGTTTGTGTTGTGTGTCTTGGGTTAACCCTCGTCCGGCATGTATGTATCTCGTGTTTAGTGTGGTTATCCAGTGGGTAGTGCGCATAGCGCATGTATCCAGTTGGTGGTGCGTGTGTTATGTACGAGGTCGAGGTGTAGGGTACTCCTACACCTCGACCTCGAGGTGTAGGAGTACCGGAGGTGTTGGAGTGACGAGCACCTCACTCCATATGTGACCCCCCCCCCCCTTGTACGACTAGGTCAACCCTTTCTCTTACAAAGAACGGCGCATTTCGCTCCTGTGCGTTACCTAAGGCGAAAAATTTTCAATTTTGAAAATGGAAGAGACTCACGAAAGTGTCGCACTGTCCCATTTTCCGTTTTGGGTCCTCTGGTAGGTTACGAGAGTACACTTTGCGTTGACCGTTTTGTTGACGTTCGGGAAACCTTAGGACGGATGGACGGACTGAGTCTGTCAGCACACTTGCTCACAAAGTAGGTTCAGCGTTTAACGATCCACAAGCGTGCCTTCACCGACACTGCCCAGAGGACCTCCTCTCCGAGGCTCTTGACATGTCAGGTCCTGCTCCCTTCTCGGTGACATGTCAGGTCGCCGCATAGGGCCCTCCTTCGGGTCTGTAAATATTCAGGCCTCTGCTGGAGAGAAGTCCCATTTTCGCAATAACGAAACATAAACTTTCTCGATTTTACTAGCCAAGTAGACAGATGACCGTCGTTCTCATTGTGAAGTTCTCACCTGTACTCGCAGCACCTGCTTCCCTTCATGTAATACCCTTTGTATTGGTTGTGCCATATTTTCACCGTTTTGTCTCGTTTTGTAATCTCCATTGGAATTTGTACAACGAAGTTAAAGGCTTGGCAGTGTTTTATGAATATATATATTTGTTACATGTAATATTACATCATAAATAAGCAACAAAAGAACAAAATTAGAGCACGTTTGGGTTTTCTCATTTTAGTTAAAATGACAAACCATATATAGTTTGTTCTCGAGGCATAATAATTGATCTTGGACGTGAATGGTATAGGCCGTAATTAACAACGGTGGTAAAGTTCCAACCTCTCCTCTCTCTCCACCCAACTACAGTTAAGCCTCTTGGTTGTAGACAAATTGTCCATGGTAATGAAGGCAGTTCACACTTTTGATAGGTGATTAGTGATTCCCACAGGATAGAATCTCATTCCACAACCTCTAGAGATGATCTAAATATCATCAGAAACCAGTTACACACACCAAGTATGAGATAACATACGACTTCTCGTATACAGGTCGTCCTCCACTCGCTGCGTCTGTCTTCACCACCAGCGGTGCATGGGGACGAGGTAGTCAACTCTGGCATGAACTCTCCCTAGACTTTCGTTTCGCTGTCATTCTTTGTTACCAAGCCTCACGATTCAATCTTTAAAAATCATCATATTGTGATTTAGGCTTTAGCTCATCAAATCGCTAGCACTTTGCTTATTACCTCTGTAATTCTCTTTAAACACTAAATCTGTGTAACACCCTCTGTGTTTGTTCACCTGTAATGTAATGTTATACCATTCAGCAAAATTTTTAAGATTAACTAAAAAGACTCTGCTTAACATGTTAATGGCTCTGGAGTTGGATGTCTTTATTAGCAATAAACTGAGGTCCAAAGTATTTAAGGACTCTCAAATACATTTTTTGGTTTATGGGGAGGAGCATAGGTGGTAACTTGTGTACATTTCACAGTGGGATTGTTTGTGTCAAGTGGTACCATCAGACATTACACACCCTCAGCGAAACTACAATCTTCTGGTGTATACTGACGTTCTGGGTCTAGGATGCAGTTTGTAAAAATAATAATAGCCCCTAGTAAATGTCTCAATGTGAGATGTGTACTGTATGGAGAGATGGCCGACAGCAGTGGCATGGCTTTGGCAAGGGTCTTGTGCCTCTTCTCAATGGAAGGGTTGCTACCAGTCTTTTACTGTTTATTTCTAGAAGTTAATAGTTCTGCTACATTCCTTTTCATAAATCGGTGTTATTTAGTCATTGAACTTTCATTTATAGCAGCAGTGTGCTTTTTGAAATATCTTGTGAGCACAATAGAAATACGTAATTTTAAATAGTCTAGTTACTTAGCAGCAGTGTTAAACTTAATATATATGAATTTTAATAATTTAGTACCTGTAATTAAAAACATTTTGTTTAATAAATACACACCACACTAGATTAATCAAGTGGTAGCTAGTTATTCTGCAATATAATTTTATTCTAATGTGGCTTTGGTGCTGAATGGATGAAAATTATCTAAATTCGCTACTTGCCTTAATTTGGAAGTTCTAGTCCCGTTTTCAGAAACGTGTAGGTTCCGTTGGTCATGTCATGCAATTTCGTGTAATTACCTACCAGAGCCTATACTATACACTTACGAATATCAAAATAAATAATACCTTCAACCAGTCATTTTAAAATTTTATAATGTAACAGTGGAATAAATTTGTCCACACCATGGGGTGGTGGGGCATTTGCCTCATCATTGTTGTGCATCCCTGCCCTATGGGTGGCGAGACGTTTGTTGTCATAGTGCGTGCATGTCATACGGATGGTGCGGGTTTGTATTCGTTGTGCATTCGTGCCTACTTCATGGGTTGGTGCAGCATTTGCAAATTCATTTTTGTTGGTCATGCATTTCCACTCCATAAGTGGTGCTGCATTCGTAGTTGTCATGCGTGCCCACTTCATGGGCTCTGCTGTGTTTGTCGTTGTCATGCGTGCCGGTTCACCCATTCGCTCACTTACTCACCCCTTTGGGGTGTACCAAGGCAATCTGTACAAAGCCATGTATGGATAATAATGAATAGCTTAATGCAATCCAACTGCAAACTTTGCAAAGGCACAAGGAACTAACATGCATGTGCATCAATGTCTGACGTAACACAAATAACAATTGATATACCTCGTTGTGGCGACAGTCCCACTCAGTACCTGAAAGTGGAGAAATACTTGGAGAAGGAACCCAGACTCCTCAGGAAAGTTTGGGTTTTAGAGCACGTTTGGGTTTCCTCGTTTTAGTTAAAATGACAAGCCATATACAGCTTGTTCTAGAGGCATAATAATTTATCTCGGCTGTGAATGGTATAGGCTGTTAATTAACAACGGTGGTTAAGTTCCAACCTCTCCTCTCTCCACCCAACTACAGTTAAGCCTCTTGGTTGTAGACAAATTGTCCATGGTAATGAAGGCATCATAATATGGCTTCTTTCTATCTTGAACAAGATCTATGTCTTCTATCTTGAGCAAGAGATGCATACATACACCCAGGGAAAGGAAATTTCTCTCATAGTTGTAGGAAAAGGAAACCTAGGGAAAATACAGTATTGGGTGGTATGACAGAAAATTAAAAGCAAAAAGCAAAGTTTTGCTTAGAATAAGGATCTCTGACCTCGTTCAATACCAGGCAGGTGACTGAGGTTTGTTGTGGATCGTAAGAATTGGGGTTGTTCACTCTTTAACAAATTATCACTTCTTGTTTTCCTTATTTTCATTTTTTAAGTGATAATGTAGTTTTATTTTACCTAACTCTCCTGGGTGGTTTCTCCAGGTTTGGGTACATTAAATTCCAAATCTCCTCATAACTTGTAGAGAGAGCCATATTCTTGTCCTGGAGCCGGATTCATAAAGCAGTTACGCAAGCACTTACGAACGTGTACATCTTTCCTCAATCTTTGACGACTTTGGTTACATTTATTAAACAGTTTACAAGCATGAAAATTTTGCAATCAACTGTTATTGTTAAAAACAGCCTCCTGGTGCTTTGGAGCTCATTAACTGTTTAATAATTGTAAACAATGCCGCCAAAGATTGTGGAAAGATGTACAGGTTCGTAAGCGCTTGCGTAACTGGTTTGTGAATCTGGGTCCTGGCTTCTGGTAGGTCATAGTGGGTCTCTTAGACCTGGCATGAGCCTTACACTTAACAGTACCAACTCGTACACACCGGGTAACTCTTTGAAGGGCTTTCAGAAGAAAAATGAATAATTGTTCCAGGGCACGAGAATAGTTTTTCAACTGATTTCACTCCTTAATAGAAAGTAGTTTGACCTAACCTGCATGTACTAACATGTGCTCATTTGTGTGTGTGTGTGTATCCAGTTCAGTAATGTGAAACTGGAAAATTTATTCAGTACTGTAGTCCCTGTAAGATTACCTATGAACAATTTCAATAGTACTGAAATTGTAGTACAGGATACAAGAAAGATACTTCTTGTATCCTGGCCTGAATTGAGACCATAATGTAATATGTAAATCTCCCACACTATCACGATGCCATGAACAGGTATGAGTACCTTGGATGAGATGTCATGTGAATGTGGTTTTCTGCTGTATGGGGTTGGGGGTATGGGTATGCTCACACCATACACGGGTGTTCTGCATTGAACAATCTTTCAAAATTAAATAACTCTTGTCTGTCAATTGCATATCAGTGAAGCAGCATACACTTAAAGGAATAGTTCATAAGTATTGTATATACATGTTTGAGTTGGTTCAGTTCAGTAGATGAGTGTGAAGGAGTACATAGAATAGAATAATCAAAATCTGTCAAACATCTAAATGCCTAGGGATTATTTAAATAATATCCAAATTGAAGATAATGCTACTGTACTGTATTTGCAATTTATGTAATAAACAATAGTTTGTTTCCTTTATGAAATACAGTAATGATGTACCGTATACACAATCACAATGCCATTCATACAGCTTTTTGCCATATTGGTGAATTCTGCACATACAGTACATTTCATTGGCCTTCTTGATGATCAGTTCTTATGGCCAGCCCGTAGTATGGACAAAAACTTCCGAAACCGATATTGTCACCATTGGAAGCATAGTCATGTGATGCATGCTTGCCATAACGAAATTGTATTTTCCCGCTTGTGATGCCGCTTCCTCCGCATCCGTCTCGCGGCCTTACCCCATGTTGCCATTACTGCTGCGAAGAATCTCTTCCTCAGTTGCCATACCATAACCTGAATCATTACATGCCGCCTGTTAAATAAAAATGATTAAATATGTATTAACCAAGTTTGATTAGTTTGTGGGGTTTAACGACACCATGTGTACGTGATGTAAAGAAACCTGTGGTTGCATGACATTAGTGCATGGGGTCCATGAGGATACCTGGCGATAGTGCAGCAGTTGGGGGGGGCTGGGGGGGGGGGCTTTTGTATCCTCCCCCTTTCTTGCGGTCCTGCAGTTCTAAAAAAAAAAGAATCACACCATTGTTACTTTTAGTTTATTAGATATTATTGTTTTAACCACTGTACTAGCCCATTATATTAAATGTTTGTTTCCTAATGTGCAAAGAAACGGCTGTGTTTAATTTTTATTGTTAATAATTATGTTACTGTTTGACAACACTGTATTTCAGTCGTGTTGATAATCTTATTGATAAATGTTTTCTTTTTCCTGACTAAACAGAAGATGTCGGTAAGGTTTATCGCACACATTATTTGCCTGTTCCTCTTCTCTTGAATTATAAGGCACCTCATCAATACTTCGGAAATTTGAATAGAGTATATATAAGAATGCATGTATTGCGATGCACTTAATATTAAGTTTCGTTGGCCGGACATCTTGTGAAGCGGCAGCCGGTTGTACTTATATACTGTATATCTGAATATTTATTATAACGGTATATACTACCTAATTTAAAGTGTTATACCCCCCCTGCTAAACAGGTGCTCATGAATTAGGTTAAACAGCTGGTGAGTAGTGGTATAAAACAACTGTGATATATTCCTATAACTCTTATTGATGATGGTGCATTATACTAGTCGGACACATACTATCCGAGTCTTACCTGCTTGTGTTAGTGCCACATCCATTACAGACTCGTTTGTGGAACTAATATTTGTTCAACCTTACAGCTGAATTGGCGAAATGTTGTAGTGTAGCTCACTTTGATGAGTACCGTGTCCAACCACTTGGACTGGTCAGTTCTGTGGCAACCTTATGTCTTGCTGGTTGGTTTTTGATTCCTGGCAATCCAAGTGGTTAGGTACTGTTCTTTCCCTCTGCCCTCGTAACTCTGCCATGTGCTGTCCAGTCATACTGGCTTAGCACTTTCTCCTGATAATTGTGCATACTTGCTATATACGGTTTTATTTAATTTGATATCCCTCTGTTACACTTGGGTCTTTTCTCGGCCTTATTGACCTCTTGACCCATTCAGCTTGGCCTAAATGTAATTTTTACTGATCTACCGAATTAGGCTAACATGTCTGGCTCAGTATCTTAATATTTACCATAGTGTAAAAGTTAATAATTAGTTTGTGCAAATTATTTTAGTTGGGAGATATTAAAGCTGAAAGCATAAGCTATAATGGGTCAGCATCCACTCCCGAGTGGTATACAGAATGTGCTAAAGTGTACCAAATACAGTTTCTTGTTAACTTGAATGATTTTTAAAATCTCTCATTGTGGAAAATTTTAATCAGCTAGAGATTGATTTTTGTTTGCTATAAATACACTTTAATAAATATAATACAGTATGTAAAAGAACTTGATCGAGGGTACTGTATCATGATTAATTATTAAGCTATTGCATAATAACATTAGATTCCTTCAGAGATGGGGTTAGTTGCTCTATTGTTTTGTTTGTGAAAGTGAGAAACACGGTAATGTGTGTGAATTTTTCCTGATAAGGTGTTAATTTTCTAGAAGATTGGTATATGTAACTCAAGAGGTAGTGTTTTTCTAATGAATATACACACACTAAATAAGGGTGACATTTGTACTGACAATACTGTACTTCCATGCACAGTACTGTATAGCATTATGGGCTAGTGCATGTCGACCAATGTCAGTAAAATTTAAATACCCAGAATCAACCAAAAAGTTCAGTATTGCATCTCCCTTGCATATCTGGCAAGAGGTACTGTACTCAGAATACTCGGAGCATTATATTAGTCGGACACATACTATCCGAGTCTTACCTGCTTGTGTTAGTGCCACATCCATTACAGACTCGTTTACTGTATTCAGAATACTCAGAGTACAGTGTACTATGCAAAATTTCATTTGCCAGCTATTGGAATTGTTTCAGGGTTAGTTGCCAGGCTGCCTTGGGTAGTGGGGGGCGGTCTTACTGCAAGAAGATAGAATAAAATGCATAGAATAAAAATGTATAATTTTATGCATAGAATAAAATGTATAAGTACTAACAGAACATTGATTTGCATACAGCTCTTGATGTTTAAACACATGTCGTCATTTGTTTTGTACTCATTATGCGTGTTTTTTTTTTTTTTTTAATTGGGTTTTGGCACAACATTTTCAAAGTACTGTACAGTTTTGTGTATGTAGTAATCATAAGGTGTCAAAGTTTTACCATCCAATAAGTGGTTGCTTCATTCATTATGTCTTGCACTTTTGAACTGTGTTTTGTTGTGTATATTATAGTCATAGCGGCGTCTTGTGTGGAATGGAAGCTGTATTTACGTGGTTCTTGCCGAACCGTAGGAAATGGTTTTAATAGGTGCTTCATGGCCTAAAAGCAGGCTTAGTGTTCACTGGCTCCGCCAAGCTAGGACAGTTCATTACTGCTAAATTGAATTTGTTAATTTTGTGTTAGAAAAGTTCTTGGGACTTTAATGTTACATTTTTTTAATTGGCGAGATGCAGGGGGTTTAATTATTAGACTAATTTGAAATGTTTTACTTAAAGAACTGAATGGTAACTGCAGTGCATTTCATGGCATGTTATAATACAGAATTTTAGCAGTTCAAATCACATAGTGCCGTATTATCCTTTACACTGTTCTANCTGGGCCGCCTCTTATTGTCTTGGTCGCGTGGGAGGGCCAGTTCCTTGTCGCCACACCCCACACCCCCCTTCTTGTTCTCTTACTAGGGCCCCAACCCTCCACTCCAGGTGTGATCCATGTGGGCTGGTTGACCTGGGCCGGGCTGGGGGTCAGGGGTGGTTGGCCTGGGCCGGGCTGGGGGTCAGGGGTGGTTGGCCTGGGCCGGCCTGGGGGTCAGGGGTGGTTGGCCTGGGCCGGCCTGGGGGTCAGGGGTGGTTAACCTGGGCCGGCCTGGGGTCAGGGGTGGTTGACCAGGGATGGCCTGGGGGTCAGGGGTGGTTGACCTGGGCCGGCCTGGGGTGAGGGGTGGTTGACCTGGGCCGGCCTGGGGGTCAGGGGTGGTTGACCTGGGCCGCCTGGGGGTCAGGGGTGGTGACCTGGGCCAGCCTGGGGGTCAGGGGTGGTTGACCTGGGCCGGCCTGGGGTCAGGGGTGGTTGACCAGGGATGGCCTGGGGTCAGGGGTGGTTGACCTGGGCCGGCCTGGGGGTCAGGGGTGGTTGACCTGGGCCGGCCTGGGGGTCAGGGGTGGTTGGCCTGGGCCGGCCTGGGGGTCAGGGGTGGTTGACCTGGCCGGGCTGGGGGTCAGGGGTGGTTGACCTGGCCTGGGGGGTCAGGGGTGGTGACCAGTACACTTAAAATGAAGGAAAAGTATTCTCACGTTACAGTTCGTACTGTATCTAGTGTCTCGGGTTTCCAGCTAATGGTCACAAAGACCCCTGACTTGCCTCGTGTTTGTCCCTGGCCGGCGGTGATGGTGGTTGTGGTGGTTGGTTATGGTTGTAGTGGTGGTTGGTGAAGGTGGGTGTTTGTGGGGCTTGTGGAGCCGTTGTAGTGGGTGAGGCTGGTCAGTCGTAAGGTGTTTTTCAGGCTTGGAAAGTACAACAAGGGCAGAGACCGGATGATAAAGATGGTATTCATGAAGTGTGTGGAGACGTGCGTGTTTAATTATGTAAGGCGCATTTAATGCATGACTGTGGGGGTTCCTAGCGCCCCCTTACCTGCTGGGGGTGGGTGGGCAACCTTGAGGTGTTTCCGGGGCTTAGCGTCCCCGCGGCCCGGTCCTCGACCAGGCCTCCTACCTACAAGAGGTCAGTCACAGGTGGTGACAGGTGAGCGAGGACAAGGTGCAGTAATGGCGGTGTTAGCAGGTGTCAGAGAAGACTTAAGTGGACGATTATATTTACTCAAGGGGCCCGGATGAAATTAAACAAGGGGAAGACGCTCCCCTTTTGATCGACTCTCGTGAGGGGAATATTGGAATGAAGAGGGGAATGGAGGAATAAGATAATACATTTGGGAGAAGTGCGAAGGGAAATAATTGTGAGAATAGAGTTGTGGATAGTGAGGGACAGTGGCTTTTACTTACGTCTATATCTATTTTATATCAGACGAGTATAGCAGCACTTGTGTTGAGTTAGCAGGCGTGTGTATAGCTTCCACATCTCGCTGGCCTGTGTCTTGCCCTCCTGGTGTTCCTGGAACTCGATCAGCCAGTTGCTTTACAACCAGGTCCCAAGTTACTGCTGGGTGAACTGTTGAAAATCTGTTCGTAGGATTCTTAATCATGTACAAGTTGTATTACAACTTTAAATTAACACTTTTTTAAGTATGTCTATACTTTTTGATGGAACCATATGTACTCTAGTATTCTTTAGGTCCAGCTGATTAGTTCTGTGTGTGCGAGTGAAAAAAAAAGTTGATTGACAATTGAGAGGCGGGTCCAAAGAGCCAGAGTGCAACCCCCGCAAGCACAACTAGGTGAGTACATCTACCTCTTGGGTGGCTTAATCTTCATCAATCAATCAGTTAATCGACTGGGGTAGACGGCATGCGTCTTGTTTGAGCAGTCTGGACCAGCTTCGGTAGCTACTTCAACCCGGTATTCCCTCCGAGGATCAGTATCCCCCGCGGCCCGTCTCTGAACAGGCCTGCTGGTGAGGTTATCACATCAACAAATCTGGTAGACGCCACTTCCTGCCTCTATAACGCCGTAGTTTATCCTCAAGAGCGTACTCCCTATCTTAGAATTTCTTCATATTGCTCCTTACTGTTAAGTCGTCTTGGCGTATTAGAACGGGGTAGTGTCTCCGGTTTGATCATCTAAGGTGTTATGGGTGGATCTCGTGTCTTAGATGCCAGTAGTATTACGCTCTCATCCACTGCTTTAGTGGATGAAGGCGATGGTGGTGGTGCAGGATGTAGCGGCGACGGGGAATCCGTCAGGCGCCGGACGCTAAAATCTGCAGGTGGGTAGGTGGAGATGGGTGTGTGGACGTGGGTGACAGCCACGCTCTTTTGTATACCATCTTCCGTATGGTGTGTGTGTGTGTGGGGTGCACGTGCGTTTGTGTGTGTGCTTAGCTAAGTGGTGTGTGGTTGGGTGAGTGTTGGCGCGTGCGTGTGGGTGCGCGTGGGCGGATGTTAGTCGGGCGGGGGTAGAGCTTGCTGCCCCGTATTGATTGGTCCTGTGTCACACTGCCACTTTTGTTGGTCCTGTTTCCTGTTCCTGCTGTGGGGCCCACCGCTCCTGTCCTTCCTCCTGCTGTGGGGCCCGCCGCTCCTGTCCTTCCTCCTGCTGTGGTGCCCACCACTCCTGTCCTTCCTCCTGCTGTGGGGCCCGCCACTCCTGTCCTTCCTCCTGCTGTGGGGCCCACCACTCCTGTCCTTCCTCCTGCTGTGGGACCCGCCACTCCTGTCCTTCCTCCTGCTGTGGGCCCACCGCTCCTGTCCTTCCTCCTGCTGTGGGACCCACCACTCCTGTCCTTCCTCCTGCTGTGGGACCCACCACTCCTGTCCTTCCTCCTGCTGTGGGGCCCACCACTCCTGTCCTTCCTCCTGCTGTGGGGCCCACCACTCCTGTCCTTCCTCCTGCTGTGGGACCCACCACTCCTGTCCTTCCTCCTGCTGTGGTGCCCACCACTCCTGTCCTTCCTCCTGCTGTGGGGCCCACCACTCCTGTCCTTCCTCCTGCTGTGGTACCCACCACTCCTGTCCTTCCTCCTGCTGTGGGACCCACCACTCCTGTCCTTCCTCCTGCTGTGGGACCCACCACTCCTGTCCTTCCTCCTGCTGTGGGACCCACCACTCCTGTCCTTCCTCCTGCTGTGGGACCCACCACTCCTGCTCTTCCTCCTGCTTTAGGACCCACCACTCCTGCTCTTCCTCCTGCTGTGGGACCCACCGCTCCTGTCCTTCCTCCTGCTGTGGGACCCACCGCTCCTGTCCTTCCTCCTGCTGTGGGACCCACCGCTCCTGTCCTTCCTCCTGCTGTGGTGCCCACCACTCCTGTCCTTCCTCCTGCTGTGGGACCCACCACTCCTGTCCTTCCTCCTGCTGTGGGACCCACCACTCCTGTCCTTCCTCCTGCTGTGGGACCCACCACTCCTGTCCTTCCTCCTGCTGTGGGACCCACCACTCCTGTCCTTCCTCCTGCTGTGGGACCCACCACTCCTGTCCTTCCTCCTGCTGTGGGACCCACCACTCCTGTCCTTCCTCCTGCTGTGGTGCCCACCACTCCTGTCCTTCCTCCTGCTGTGGTGCCCACCACTCCTGTCCTTCCTCCTGCTGTGGGACCCACCACTCCTGTCCTTCCTCCTGCTGTGGGGCCCACCGCTCCTGTCCTTCCTCCTGCTGTGGTGCCCGCCACTCCTGTCCTTCCTCCTGCTGTGGGACCCACCACTCCTGTCCTTCCTCCTGCTGTGGGACCCACCACTCCTGTCCTTCCTCCTGCTGTGGGACCCACCACTCCTGTCCTTCCTCCTGCTGTGGGACCCACCACTCCTGTCCTTCCTCCTGCTGTGGGGCCCACCACTCCTGTCCTTCCTCCTGCTGTGGGACCCACCACTCCTGTCCTTCCTCCTGCTGTGGTGCCCACCACTCCTGTCCTTCCTCCTGCTGTGGGGCCCGCCACTCCTGTCCTTCCTCCTGCTGTGGGGCCCGCCACTCCTGTCCTTCCTCCTGCTGTGGGGCCCGCCACTCCTGTCCTTCCTCCTGCTGTGGGGCCCGCCACTCCTGTCCTTCCTCCTGCTGTGGGGCCCGCCACTCCTGTCCTTCCTCCTGCTGTGGGCCCGCCACTCCTGTCCTTCCTCCTGCTGTGGGGCCCACCACTCCTGTCCTTCCTCCTGCTGTGGGACCCGCCACTCCTGTCCTTCCTCCTGCTGTGGGGCCCGCCACTCCTGTCCTTCCTCCTGCTGTAGGGCCCACCACTCTCCGCTTGTCCCGTAGAGTGGATTACGTCTGTGGCTCCCTATCCACAATGCCCATGTTGTCCTAGTCTAATACTCCTCACTGTCTGTGAAGGGCCACCCGAGCAGGCAGAACTATCCCCCCCCCCTCCCTGTCTGTCACTCTGTCTGTCTGTCTGTCAGTCACTCTGTCTGTCTGTCTGTCAGACATCATCACGGCTTCTGTGGATTTTCTCAATGCTCGTCTCACCTTAACAGTACACCCTACCATCTCCAGTGGCGATCTTGACTGGTGACCCAACCATTCACTGTAAGATGGTGAACTGGACCAGAACCTGGGGGTCAGGTTCACGAAGCAGTTACGCAAGCACTTACGAACCTGGGGGGTCAGGTTCACGAAGCAGTTACGCAAGCACTTACGAACCTGGGGGTCAGGTTCACGAAGCAGTTACGCAAGCACTTACGAACCTGGGGGGTCAGGTTCACGAAGCAGTTACGCAAGCACTTACGAACCTGGGGGGTCAGGTTCACGAAGCAGTTACGCAAGCACTTACGAACCTGGGGGTCAGGTTCACGAAGCAGTTACGCAAGCACTTAGAAACCTGGGGGGTCAGGTTCACGAAGCAGTTACGCAAGCACTTACGAACCTGGGGGTCAGGTTCACGAAGCAGTTACGCAAGCACTTACGAACCTGGGGGTCAGGTTCACGAAGCAGTTACGCAAGCACTTACGAACCTGGGGTCAGGTTCACGAAGCAGTTACGCAAGCACTTACGAACCTGGGGGTCAGGTTCACGAAGCAGTTACGCAAGCACTTACGAACCTGGGGGTCAGGTTCACGAAGCAGTTACGCAAGCACTTACGAACCTGGGGCCAGATTCACGAGCAGTTACGCAGCACTTACGAACCTGGGGGCCAGATTCACGAAGCAGTTACGCAAGCACTTACGAACCTGTTCATCTTTTCTCAATCTTTGGCGGCTTGTGTTTACAATTATTAAACAGTTAATGAGCTCCGAAGCACCAGGAGGCTGTTTATAACAATAACAACAGTTGATTGGCAAGTTTTCATGCTTGTAAACTGTTTAATAAATGTAACCAAAGCAGTCAAAGATTGAGGAAAGATGTACACGTTCGTAAGTGCTTGCGCAACTGCTTCGAGAATCTGGCCCCAGGTTCGTAAGTGCTTGCGTAACTGCTTCGAGAATCTGGCCCCAGGTTCGTAAGTGCTTGCGTAACTGCTTCGAGAATCTGGCCCCAGTTCGTAAGTGCTTGCGTAACTGCTTCGGAATCTGCCCCCAGGTTCGTAAGTGCTTGCGTAACTGCTTCGAGAATCTGGCTCCAGGTTCGTAAGTGCTTGCGTACCTGCCAGGTTCGTAAGTCCTTGCGTAACTGCTTCAGAATCTGGCCCCATGTTCGTAAGTGCTTGCGTAACTGCTTCCGAATCTGGCCCCCCAGTTCTAAGGTGCTTGCGTAACTGCTTCCGAATCTGGCCCCCACATGTTCGTAAGTGCTTGCGTACTGCTTCGAGAATCTGGCCCCCCAGGTCGTGTACCAATTCGGTCAGACGGACCGAAACGTCGTGGTTTTCTTCTGAGTGTGTGTGTGTGTGATCTTCATGTCTTCAGCCTCGTTATTGTGACTCGTCGTCTGCAACCGTTGTTGCCCTCGGTATAACAAGATTGAATAACTAATAACGCAAGAATGTAATTCTCAGAATGGAATTATAAGGAAAGAGCGCACCAAGCCATTACGACTATATAGCACTTAGAAGGGGTCAGGATACTCCCCCCTTGTGCAAACGGAGCTATATTGCAGATTTAATGTGCTGCTGGTATTCCCCTGTAACCAGGCTCTTTCTCCATATTACGCTGAGTGCTCTCGCTACTGGTACTTTACATTTCTTTATAGATATTGATTCCATGAGTCAGGCCCAGGAGCTCAGGCATAGGCAATTGTCAATTTCTCACTTCAAAGTCTCCGGTTTGTGGTAATATCCGTTATATTACTGCAGCTTGAATGTCATTCATAAAAAAGCTGTCTGGGTCATCAACTTTCATGTTGTTTATTGGGGTGCTACACTAGCTCATACTGGCTTCTAGATTTCACTAATCCTCTTTTGTCCGTCCATCTGTTGTACGTACTTCTTTGTAATTAACGGTCCAATACTGGTCGA
>WNGS01162923.1:3885862-3900652 GCA_020271785.1 Procambarus virginalis | reverse complement strand
GGTTTTGGATTTTGATTTTGCGTATGTGAAAAAATATTTCGGATTTTTCCTTCTCTTGTATAGCTCTCTGTTCCAATTCCATTTCCTCAGACTCATATGATCGCTTCAACGTTTGTTCTGTTTCTTCGATCTTCCTGCTTAGGCTTATTATCCTTGCTTGTGATAGTGTTCACCGAGCTGTACTCTCCTAGTTGTGCTTGCGGGAGGGTTGAGCTCCGACTCTTGGGGCCCGTGTGAAGGTGTTGACGGTGCAGGTGACTGGCGTCATGTTCACATTCAACCTTCGGCTGCCCTCTAACCTTCTCACCTCCTCGCTCAACCTTTACCCTTCACCCTACGGGTCGGAGGCTGTGTTCTCTCCTGGGTTGTGAGGCGGGGGGGGGGGGGGTGGTAGGGAGGGTGGTGGTGGTAGAGGCGGGGTGGTGGTGGTGGTAGAGGGTGGTTATGGCAGTGGGCGGCTGGTGTGTATTAACTATTTGTATCCGCAGGATCGAGCTATGTTAGCTCTTGGACCCCCATCTTTCTAAGCAATTTATTTTGCCACTGTGTCTACTACATATATTTCTCTCTAACACACACACGCGCGCTCATCCCCAGGGAAGCAGCCTGTGGCAGCTGTCTAACTCCCAGGTATCTATTTGCTGCTATGTGAACAGCCCATGAGGTGAAAGAGAAACATCCCATTTGTTTCTGCCTCTGCCGGGAATCGAACCCGGGCCCTTAGGACTATGACCCCAAAGCGCTGTCCACTCAGCCGCGATGCCCCTGTACTCACCTAGTTGTGCTTGCGGGGGTTGAGCTTACACACACAAATCACAATAGCGTGATGTATCAAATGAACAGATCCACAAGGGCCGTGACGAAGATTCGAACCTGCGTCCGAGAGCATCCCAGACGCTGTCTTATACACTCTTTTGAGATAGAGACGCTACACAGTTTGCTCTGACAGTCTTCCCCCTGGCTCCCTCCCCGCCCTCCTCGTGGTCGGGCTGTCGAGCCCACTGGCTGAATCTGAGCCCCTGATTCCAAGGTGTCGGGCCAGGTAATCCATGAGCGCGTTTAGCATGGAAGCAAACAAGTGGACACCAGGACCATCTCGTGAGCTTGGACACGAGGGAGATACTAGATGCGTTGAAAGCAGCAGACATAGCCCCTCTACACAAGGGAGGTTATCTTGAGATGATTTCGGGGCTTTTTAGTGTCCCCGCGGCCCGGTCCTCGACCAGGCCTCCGCCCCCAGGAAGCAGCCCGTGACAGCTGACTAACACCCAGGTACCTATTTTACTGCTAGGTAACAGGGGCATAGGGTGAAAGAAACTCTGCCCATTGTTTCTCGCCGGCGCCTGGGATCGAACCCAGGATCACAAGTCCAGCGTGCTGTCTGCTCGGCCGACCGGCTCCCTGGGAGGGAGGGAGCAAAGCATTGACAAAGCATTATAGACCAGTTGCACTAACGTCCCACATAATAAAAGTATTTGAGAGAGTAATCCGGCAATCAGGTCACGAGTTTAATGGAAACCAATGACCCCAATAGGGAACGGCAGGAAAAATTGGTTTGTTTTTCTCCTTTTCCTTTTTTCTCACCTATTTGTACTCGCCTATTTGTGCCTACAGGATCGAGCATTGACTCTTGGATCCCGCCTTTCGAGCCATCGGTTGTTTATAGCAATGACTCCTGTCCCATTTCCCTATCATGCAGGAATCATAGGGAAATATCCCCAAGTAACTCCAAGGTAGGTCTACCTTGGAGTATTTCCGGGGCTTAGCGTCCCCGCGGCCCGGTCGTCGACCAGGTCTCCTCGTTGCTGGACTGGTCAACCAGGCTGTTCGCTACAACTACCTAGTTGTAAAATTATGAATAGAACTTGCTTCCACAACCTGCTGCTTAAGTGCATTCCATTTCTCCACTACTCTCAACGTGAAAGAAAACTTCCTAACATCTCTGTGACTCGTCTGATTTTCCAGCTTCCACCCATGTCCCCTCGTTCTGTTACTATTCCGTGTGAACATTTCATTTATTCCCACTTTGTCAATTTTCCTGAGTATTTTATACGTTCCTATCATATCCCCCCTCTCCCTTCTTTTTTTCTAGTGTCGTAAGGTTCAGTTCCTTCAGGAGCTCTTCATATCACATCATTCGTAACTCTGAGACAAGTCTGGTCGCAAACTTCTAAACCTTTTCCAGTTCCCTCGTACTCGCGTAACTGTGCTTGCGAGGGTTGAGCTTTGGCTCTTTGGTCCCGCCTCTCAACCGTCAATCAACTGGTGTACAGATTTCCGAGCCTACTGGGCTATCATATCTACATTTTATACTGTGGAGTCTTCATCCACCACATCACTTCTTAGTACATTCGAATTATTTACTACTCTTGACACTGAAAGAGTTCTTTCCAATATCTCTATGGCTCATTTGGATACTCAGTTTCCACCTGTGTCCCCCTAGTGCGAGTATACCATCCGTATTAAATTATATCTATCTACCGTTATCTACTTGGCAGTGTGTGTGGGGGAGGGGCTGGCCTCTCGGGTCTGTGGAAATACCCTTGTCACCCGAGCCGGTCGGCCGAGCAGACAGCACGCTGGACTTGTGATCCTGGGTTCGATCCCAGGCGCCGGCAAGAAACAATGGGCAGAGTTTCTTTCACCCTATGCCCCTGTTACCTAGCAGTAAATAGGTACCTGGGTGTTAGTCAGCTGTCACGGGCTGCTTCCTGGGGGTGGAGGCCTGGTCGAGGACCGGGCCGCGGGGACACTAAAAAGCCCCGAAATCATCTCAAGATAACCTCAAGATCACCGCCAAAGTTTGATCTGTTGTCTGTGACTAGTGTTTAATGTTGGCTCAAGGTTTTCAACGTTGATTTGTTTACAGAGTCACTTTTCCCAAATTTGCGCCCCGGAGTGGGTCAACAGGTGTGTGTGTTCCATCTTAGGATAAGACTATGATCACCCAGGTTATGATGTCTTCGATGGCTCGCTTCTGCGCCACGTTAGTAGTCAATCACTCTAGTACCGCTAAACTGCCTTGTGAGATGGTTGAGGTTCTTGTAGTGGCGCTGTGTGTACCCATTCGGCGCGTAACCATCAGAGGTCCGCGGTTGTTCAACGTCCTCCCAGCGAGCATAAGATATATTGCCGGAACAACCGTGGACATCTTCAAGAGGAAACTGGATAGTTTTCTTCAAGAAGTGCCGGACCAACCGGGCTGTGGTGGGTATGTGGGCCTGCGGGCCGCTCCAAGCAACAGCCTGGTGGACCAAACTCTCACAAGCCAAGCCTGGCCTCGGGCCGGGCTGTGGTGGGTATGTGGGCCTGCGGGCCGGGCTGTGGTGGGTATGTGGGCCTGCGGGCCGCTCCAAGCAACAGCCTGGTAGACCAAACTCTCACAAGCCAAGCCTGGCCTCGGGCCGGGCTGTGGTGGGTATGTGGGCCTGCGGGCCGCTCCAAGCAACAGCCTGGTGGACCAAACTCTCACAAGCCAAGCCTGGCCTCGGGCCGGGCTTGGGGGAGTAGAACAACTCCCAGAACCCCATCAACCAAGTATCCTCCCGCCTAATACAGTGCTCTTTACGCAGTCGACCAATACAAGATCAGATTCATTAGTGTAAATTAAAGTCCGGAATACTGATGATTGTGATGGTATCGTGTTTGGCGAGTTGGAGGGGCGCTTTGGTTAGTGTTTTTGAATTTTCAAAACGGTTGTAATTTTTGAAAGGTAGTGGCAAATAGCGAGACGGGGCCGGTGTGAGGGCGACGGTTGACGGGCGGGAAGGTTGTGGCGGGAACAGTCCTCCTCTCCCGAGACGCCTCAAGTGCGCCTTTAAACATTTCCTTCCTTCCCATCTTCTTTCTTTTTCTCCCATCACTTTTCATTCAGTTTCATATGTTGCTCAGTCTTTCATGAAGCTTGAGTGACACTCTGATTACTTGCGGCTTATGTGGGCCTGCGGGCCGCTCTAAGCAACAGCCTGTTGGGCCAAGTTATCACAAGTGGAGCCTGGCCTCGGGCCGGGCTCCGGGGAGTAGAAGCACTCCCAGAACCCTCTCCATGTTGGTTTCCTGTGGATTCCGTCCCATCTTAGTCCCTGCATTCACGATAGAACTGATGGTTATCTTCTTGAGGTTATCGTGATGATTTCGGGGCTTAGCGTCCCCGCGGCCCGGTCCTCGACCAGGCCTCCTTTTTCTTACACACACATCCCCAGGAAACAGCCCGTAGCAGCTGTCTAACTCCCAGGTACCTATTTACTGCTAGGTGAACACAGGCATCAGGGTGAAAGAAACTGCCCATTTGCTAACCGGGGATCGAATCCGGAACCTCAGGACTACGAACCCGAAGCGCTGTCCACTCAGCTCTCAGGCCCCTCTGGTAGCCATATTTTCTCGCGAAGAGGGAATGGATTACCATCTTGGATTGTCTTTGAGTAGAATTAAAGAAATAATATTCGGGAACGGCAAGAGGATTTAGATTTGAGACAGTGAAATTGTTAGCAGTTACTTCCTGGAAATGGAATGGTAGATGGAGAACCACACATCTATGGGTCATCCAATAAGGTTAGCAGATTTCTTGATGTTAGGCTCAGTCTCAGCTACAAGTACCTCTGGGAGTCTGGGTCATCCAACAAGGTTAGCAGATTTCTAGATGTTAGGCTCAGTCTCGGCTACAAGTACCTCTGGGAGTCTACATCACTAGTTGATGTAGACTTGAATAAGTGTAAATTGTTAGCAGAACTATTCACATACTCTGCGGTACTAAATAATGCGAAAAAATTGTGAATTCGGTGAATACCATCAATGGTGTTCAAGAAATGTGTAAGTACTTATGATGTACTGCCAGGAATCTTGGCCAAGTACCTGAAGGTTGCTTATTGTAGGTGCAGCCTGCATATGACTAAAGCTGCCGCCCAGTTGGGTGGGTGTGGAGCACATGACTGTAAAGCTGTCGCCCAGTTGGGTGGGTGTGGAGCAAGACTAGTAACTGTGTGACTGCCTCACCACAGATGTAAACTGCCTCTATGTAGACTGTTTTGTACCCTACTTTTATTCCACTTGACAAAAAAAATGCTACGTGTGTGTGTGTGTGTGTGTGTGTGTGTGTGTGTGTGTGTGTGTGTGTGTGTGTGTGTGTGTGTGTGTGTGTGTGTGTGTGTGTAAATCATTTCAGAAGATTGTTACTTGCTTGACTAAATGACCCCCCCCCCCCATAGCATTCTAAAACCTTATCCTATTTCCTTCCAAGTGCTATATAGTCGTAATGGCTTGACGCTTATTCCTGATAGTTTCCCTCCCCCCCCCTTTCGCCTCCCTTTGACCTTAGTTTGAAATGATCTTTGACCTTAACAAGAGAAATGTCTTTCCTACTCGCCTTTACTTTGAACTTAATACGACCTGTGATCTTAGGTTCTTGTACATTTGCTGTGTGGCACTTCAACTTTAATCTCACTGTGACTTAAGGCCTTTCTGGCGCCCATGTAGTTCACACCTAAGTAATATTGCCAGACAACGAGCTGGAGGTGAGAGGGAAGGAGAGGAGGATGAGAGAGAGAGAGAGGGAGAGGAGGAAAGGAAGGAGCAGACAGCATGTTGTGGAAGGCGGGCAAATTGATGTGAAGGGTTGATGGTACTCACCGCCACTCAGGTGTAAGGAGTGTGTCAGCTGGGCCGCCTCTTATTGTCTTGGTCGCGTGGGAGGGCCAGTTCCTTGTCGCCACCCCCCCCCCTTCTTGTTCTCTTAACTAGGGCCCCAACCCTCCACTCCAGGTGTGATCCATGTGGGCTGGTTGACCTGGGCCGGGCTGGGGGGTCAGGGGTGGTTAACCTGGGCCGGCCTGGGGGGTCAGGGGTGGTTGACCAGTACACTTAAAATGGAGGAAAAGAATTCTCACGTTACAGTTCGTACTGTATCTAGTGTCTCGGGTTTCCAGCTAATGGTCACAAAGACCCCTGACTTGCCTCGTGTTGTCCCTGGTCGGCGGTGATGGTGGTTGTGGTGGTTGGTTATGGTTGTAGTGGTGGTTGGTGAAGGTGGGTGTTTGTGGGGCTTGTGGAGCCGTTGTAGTGGGTGAGGCTGGTCAGTCGTAAGATGTTTTTCAGGCTTGGAAAGTACAACAAGGGCAGAGACCGGATGATAAAGATGGTATTCATGAAGTGTGTGGAGACGTGCGTGTTTAATTATGTAAGGCGCATTTAATGCATGACTGTGGGGGTTCCTAGCGCCCCTCAACAGCCTGGTTGATCAGTCCAGCAACCAGGAGGCCTGGTCGATGACCGGGCCGCGGGGACGATAAGCCCCGGAAGCACCTCAAGGTATCCTCAAGGTATCCCCCTTACCTGCTGGGGGCGATTGCGCAACTTTGAGGTGTTTCCGGGGCTTAGCGTCCCCGCGGCCCGGTCCTCGACCAGGCCTCCTACCTACAAGAGGTCAGTCACAGGTGGTGACAGGTGAGCGAGGACAAGGTGCAGTAATGGCGGTGTTAGCAGGTGTCAGAGAAGACTTAAGTGGACGATTATATTTACTCAAGGGGCCCGGATGAAATTAAACAAGGGGAAGACGCTCCCCTTTTTGATCGACTCTCGTGAGGGGAATATTGGAGTGAAGAGGGGAATGGAGGAATAAGATAATACATTTGGGAGAAGTGCGAAGGGAAATAATTGTGAGAATAGAGTTGTGGATAGTGAGGGACAGTGGCCTTCACTTACGTCTATATCTATTTTATATCAGACGAGTATAGCAGCACTTGTGTTGAGTTAGCAGGCGTGTGTATAGCTTCCACATCTCGCTGGCCTGTGTCTTGCCCTCCTGGTGTTCCTGGAACTCGATCAGCCAGTTGCTTTACAACCAGGTCCCCAGTTACTGCTGGGTGAACTGTTGAAAATCTGTTCGTAGGATTCTTAATCATGTACAAGTTGTATTACAACTTTAAATTAACACTTTTTTAAGTATGTCTATACTTTTTGATGGAACCATATGTACTCTAGTATTCTTTAGGTCCAGCTGATTAGTTCTGTGTGTGCGAGTGAAAAAAAAGTTGATTGACAATTGAGAGGCGGGTCCAAAGAGCTAGAGTGCAACCCCCGCAGCACAACTAGGTGAGTACATCTACCTCTTGGGTGGCTTAATCGTCATCAATCAATCAGTTAATCGACTGGGGTAGACGGCATGCGTCTTGTTGAGCAGTCTGGACCAGCTTCGGGAGCTACTTCAACCCGGTATTCCCTCCGAGGATCAGTATCCCCCGCGGCCCGGTCTCTGAACAGGCCTGCTGGTGAGGTTATCACATCAACAAATCTGGTAGACGCCATTTCCTGCCTCTATAACGCCGTAGTTTATCCTCAAGAGCGTACTCCCTATCTTAGAATTTCTTCATATTGCTCCTTACTGTTAAGTCGTCTTGGCGTATTAGAACGGGGTAGTGTCTCCGGTTTGATCATCTAAGGTGTATGGGTGGATCTCGTGTCTAGATGCCAGTAGTATTACGCTCTCATCCACTGCCTTAGTGGATCAAGGCGATGGTGGTGGTGCAGGATGTAGCGGCGACGGGGAATCCGTCAGGCGCCGGACGCTAAATCTGCAGGTGGGTAGGTGGAGATGGGTGTGTGGACGTGGGTGACAGCCACGCTCTTTTGTATACCATCTTCCGTATGGTGTGTGTGTGTGGGGTGCACGTGCGTTTGTGTGTGTGCTTAGCTAAGTGGTGTGTGGTTGGGTGAGTGTTGGCGCGTGCGTGTGGGTGCGCGTGGGTGGATGTTAGTCGGGCGGGGGTAGCGCTTGCTGCCCCGTATTGATTGGTCCTGTGTCACACTGCCACTTTTGTTGGTCCTGTTTCCTGTTCCTGCTGTGGGACCCACCGCTCCTGTCCTTCCTCCTGCTGTGGGACCCACCGCTCCTGTCCTTCCTCCTGCTGTGGGACCCACCACTCCTGTCCTTCCTCCTGCTGTGGGACCCACCGCTCCTGTCCTTCCTCCTGCTGTGGGACCCACCGCTCCTGTCCTTCCTCCTGCTGTGGCTCCCTATCCACATGCTCCTGTTGTCCTAGTCTAATACTCCTCACTGTCTGTGAAGTGCCACCCGAGCAGGCAGAACTATCCCCCCCCCTCCCTGTCTGTCACTCTGTCTGTCTGTCTGTCAGACATCATCACGGCTTCTGTGGATTTTCTCAATGCTCGTCTCACCTTAACAGTACACCCTACCATCTCCAGTGGCGATCTTGACTGGTGACCCAACCATCCACTGTAAGATGATGAACTGGACCAGAATCGGGGGCCAGATTCACGAAGCAGTTACGCAAGCACTTACGAACCTGGGGGTCAGGTTCACGAAGCAGTTACGCAAGCACTACGAACCTGGGGGGTCAGGTTCACGAAGCAGTTACGCAAGCACTTACGAACCTGGGGGGTCAGGTTCACGAAGCAGTTACGCAAGCACTTACGAACCTGGGGGGTCAGGTTCACGAAGCAGTTATGCAAGCACTTACGAAACTGGGGTCAGGTTCACGAAGCAGTTATGCAAGCACTTACGAACCTGGGGGGTCAGGTTCACGAAGCAGTTGCGCAAGCACTTACGAACCTGGGGGGTCAGGTTCACGAAGCAGTTAGGCAAGCACTTACGAACCTGAGGGGTCAGGTTCACGAAGCAGTTACGCAAGCACTTACGAACCTGGGGGGTCAGGTTCACGAAGCAGTTATGCAAGCACTTACGAACCTGGGGGGTCAGGTTCACGAAGCAGTTACGCAAGCACTTACGAACCTGGGGCCAGGTTCACGAGGCAGTTACGCAAGCACTTACGAACCTGGGGGTCAGGTTCACGAAGCAGTTACGCAAGCACTTACGAACCTGTTCATCTTTTCTCAATCTTTGGCGGCTTTGTTTACAATTATTAAACAGTTAATGAGCTCCGAAGCACCAGGAGGCTGTTTATAACAATAACAACAGTTGATTGGCAAGTTATCATGCTTGTAAACTGTTTAATAAATGTAACCAAAGCCGTCAAAGATTGAGGAAAGATGTACACGTTCGTAAGTGCTTGCGTAACTGCGTCGTGAATGTGGCCTCAAGTTCGTAAGTGCTTGCGTAACTGCTTCGTGAATCTGGCTCCAGGTTCGTAAGTGCCTGCGTAACTGCTTCGAGAATCTGGCCCCCAGGTTCGTAAGTGCTTGCGTAACTGCTTCGTGAATCTGGCTCCAGGTTCGTAAGTGCTTGCGTAACTGCTTCGAGAATCTGGCCCCCCAGGTTCGTAAGTGCTTGCGTAACTGCTTCCAGAATCTGGCCCCCAGGTTCGTAAGTGCTTGCGTAACGGCTTCGAGAATCTGGCCCCAGGTTCGTAAGTGCTTGCGTAACTGCTTCGAGAATCTGGCCCCAGGTTCGTAAGTGCTTGCGTAACTGCTTCGAGAATCTGGCCCCAGGTTCGTAAGTGCTTGCGTAACTGCCAGGTTCGTAAGTCCTTGCGTAACTGCTTCCAGAATCTGGCCCCCATGTTCGTAAGTGCTTGCGTAACTGCTTCGAGAATCTGGCCCCAGGTTCGTAAGTGCTTGCGTAACTGCTTCGTGAATCTGGCCCCCCAGGTCGTGTGTATCCAATTTCGGTCCAAGACGGACCGAAACGTCGTGGTTTCCTTCTGAGTGTGTGTGTGTGATCTTCATGTCTTCAGCCTCGTTATTGTGACTCGTCGTCTGCAACCGTTGTTGCCCTCGGTGTAACAAGATTTGAATAACTTAATAACGCAAGAATGTAATTCCTCAGAATGGAATTATAAGGAAAGAGCGCACCAAGCCATTACGACTATATAGCACTTAGAAGGGGTCAGGATAAGGAGTTGGGGTGGGACGACCGGGGGGGGGGGAGGAATGGTGCCCAACCACTTGTGGACGGTCTTGGGGGATTGAACGCCGACCTGCATGAAGCGAGACCGTCGCTCTACCGTCCACCCCAAGTGGTTGGGCGGAAGCTGTAGAAGGCTTATTGGCTTCCACCAGGCAGCTGTGTGTGTGTGTGTGTGTGTGTGTGTGTGTGTGTGTGTGTGTGTGTGTGTGTGTGTGTGTGTGTGTGTGTGTGTGTGTGTGTGTGTGTGTGTGTGTGTATTTAATATATATATATATAATATCCACCCAAAATAAATCCATATCCATCTCCATCCATCCATGGAACTCGTATTGTATTTACGGGCTATTCATGCCCGTGCCACTCCTGGGAGGCTTAATCTTTATCAATCAATCACACAGTCTAAACAACGCTTGACTCAATCTATCGATCCCGCGTCTATTATATAACAGTGATGTGTTCCATGGCGTCTACAACCCTATTTATAAATCAGTATTTACCTAGATCTTTCCCCGAATGTAAACTTGGGTAATTTAGAGCCGTAGTTTCGTGGTTTATTTCGTTGGGGGACTGTTATTGGTATCCTCATTGTTTTATTGTGGCACTCGGGCGGGCTTGTGGGATGTCTTGATGTTTGTCTTACCTGGTTGATGGGGTTCTGGGAGTTGTTCTACTCCCCAAGCCCGGCCCGAGGCCAGGCTTGACTTGTGAGAGTTTGGTCCACCAGGCTGTTGCTTGGAGCGGACCGCAGGCCCACATACCCACCACAGCCCGGCCCGAGGCCAGGCTTGACTTGTGAGAGTTTGGTCCACCAGGCTGTTGCTTGGAGCGGCCCGCAGGCCCACATACCCACCACAGCCCGGCCCGAGGCCAGGCTTGACTTGTGAGAGTTTGGTCCACCAGGCTGTTGCTTGGAGCGGCCCGCAGGCCCACATACCCACCACAGCCCGGCCCGAGGCCAGGCTTGACTTGTGAGAGTTTGGTCCACCAGGCTGTTGCTTGGAGCGGCCCGCAGGCCCACATACCCACCACAGCCCGGCCCGAGGCCAGGCTTGACTTGTGAGAGTTTGGTCCACCAGGCTGTTGCTTGGAGCGGCCCGCAGACCCACATACCCACCACAGCCCGGCCCGAGGCCAGGCTTGACTTGTGAGAGTTTGGTCCACCAGGCTGTTGCTTGGAGCGGCCCGCAGGCCCACATACCCACCACAGCCCGGCCCGAGGCCAGGCTTGACTTGTGAGAGTTTGGTCCACCAGGCTGTTGCTTGGAGCGGCCCGCAGGCCCACATACCCACCACAGCCCGGCCCGAGGCCAGGCTTGACTTGTGAGAGTTTGGTCCACCAGGCTGTTGCTTGGAGCGGCCCGCAGGCCCACATACCCACCACAGCCTGGTTGGTCCGGCACTCCTTGAAGGAAACAATCTAGTTTCCTCTTGAAGATGTCCACGGTTGTTCCGGCAATATTTCTGATGCTGGGAGGACGTCTTCCTGGAGCATGGCAGTTACGCTTTAATCTATCATCTGGGAGGTTTTTGTCTGTTCTGGTGATGTTCTTAGCTTGGCAAGCTTTGGGAGGTTTCCTGCACACGGGTTTGTGACTCTGACCTTTGTTGTCACTGGTGGCCCCTCGAGTCCCTCCTTCCCCTCCCCCTCATTCATGTTTCCTCTCATTCCTCCCCCCCTCGCCCCCTGCTCCCTCGCCCCCTCTTCTCACGGTCCTCTCACTCTCGTAGAAACATTAGACCACGCCTTCATAATAGTCCAGAGGTATGCTACAAGACTAGTCCCAGAACTAAGAGGCATGAGTTACGAGGAAAGTGCGTGAAATGCACCTTACGACACTGGAAGACGGAAGAGTAAGGGAAAACATGATCACTACCTACAAAATTCTCAGGGGAATTGGAAGCGTAGATAAGGATAAACTGTTTAACACGGGGGTACGCGAACAAGGGGACACAGGTGGAAACTGAGTACCCAAATGAGCCTCAGAGACGTTAGAAAGAACTTTTTCAGTGTCAGAGTAGTTAGTAAATGGAATGCATTAGGCAGTGATGTGTGGAGGCTGACTCCATACACAGTTTCAAGTGTAGATATGATAGAGCCCAATAGGCTCAGGACCTGTACACCTGTTGATTGACAGTTGAGAGGCGGGACCAAAGAGCCAGAGCTCAACCCCCGCAAGCACAACTAGGTGAATACACACCCACCAAGGTCAATATTCCACACAAGGTCACACACGAAGGTCAATATAAATACATGTAGTACACACACACACACACACACACACACGCACACACACACACACGCACACGCACGCACACGCACGCACACGCACACGCACGCACGTGCACGATGAACTCGTAGCCACTTAAGAGAGGCTTCATTATACCGACCAACTGCCATCTCCCGCTAACTTCTACAATGGCCTGGGGCAGATTCACGAAGCAGTTACGCAAGCACTTACGAACCCAATGTACCTTTGACCATAAGTGAATACCTTTGACGTTGTTAAAGTACGTTTATTGAGAAGGTAAAATACATCTCAAAGGGATAGAGTAGCTTAGGCTATTTCTATACCTCTTGACGTAGTTTGTCTTTCTGCGTCTCTCTTTTTACCTCTTGACGTAGTTTGTCTTTCTGCGTCTCTTTTGGCATCCGGAATTATAGTTACGAATTGTGTAATATTATGATGCTAAATGGCCCGGCAGGTTTTGGTATCATTGAAGGGGGGCCCGGCGGCTGAGTAGACAACGCTCGGGATTCGTAGTTCTGAGGTTCTGGGTTCGATCCCCGGTGGAGGCGGAAACAAATGGGCAGAATTTTATTCACCCCTGATGCGCCTGTTCACCTAGCAGTAAATAGGCACCTGGGAGTTACACAGCTGCTACGGGAGCCGGTCGCCGAGCGGACAGCACACTGGACTCATACAGATACATATTACATATTATTTTGTTTATAAGCAGGAATGGAAAGTAGGAAAAAAAAGTTATAGAGGGGGGGGGGGGGGGGGGGGGGGAACGATAAGAGGGTGGGGGGGGAAGGGGGAGCGAAAAGGTATACAGATACATAGTCAATATATGGTCGTACATATACCTAGTACATATACCGACGTACAAGGCCATTAGAAAGTCGAAAGCGGTACTATTGAATTGGACAAACTGGAAAAAGGTTATATTGCAAAGACAACCTACTAACCTGGTAGGCCTAATAAGCGCTATCGGAGGCGTAATGTAGTACATATGTGCTATAATAGGTCCAGGAATATTTGTTTAGCTTCAGATTTGTCTGACTATATAACTGGAATAGTACAAAGTTCACTTATCTACTGCTTAATACGTCAATGTTTGTACTATGTTGCACGTAAGTACGAAAAAGTACTGTCTAAGGAGGAGGATGGGTCGTTACTATGGGTCGGTCGGTTTTGGAGTGGTCTTAGAGCTAGGGTGGTCTTAAACCAGGGTGGATCTTCAGGGTGTCCCCCATGTTGTACACCATAAATGTTAAGGGTATGGGAACCTGACCAACCAGGTTGTGGTGGGTATGTGGGCCTGCGGGCCGCTCCAAGCAACAGCCTGGTGGACCAAACTCTCACAAGTCAAGCCTGGACTCGGGCCGGGCTGTGGTGGGTATGTGGGCCTGCGGGCCGCTCCAAGCAACAGCCTGGTGGACCAAACTCTCACAAGTCAAGCCTGGCCTCGGGCCGGGCTGGGTGGGTATGTGGGCCTGCGGGCCGCTCCAAGCAACAGCCTGGTGGCCAAACTCTCACAAGTCAAGCCTGGACCTCGGGCCGGGCTGTGGTGGGTATGTGGGCCTGCGGGCCGCTCAAGCAACAGCCTTGGTGGACCAAACTCTCACAAGTCAAGCCTGGCCCGGCACAGTCGAGGTTGGTGAGGAGTAGAACAACTCCCAGAACCCCATCACCAGATAATGTTGACCAGACCACACACTAGAAGGTGAAGGGACGACGACGTTTCGTCACAATAACGACTTGAGAATGGTCCAGGACGGACCGAAACGTCGTCGTCCCTTCACCTTCTAGTGTGTGGTCTGGTGAACATACTTCACCCACGTTATTGTGACTCATCGCCTCGTGACAAATGGTACAGTACAGTGAAACGTCAGAGTCCTCTTGTCCTCACAATCTGAAGTCTTATCCTTATCCATCTTATCTATACCTCGGTATCGTGTATGTTGTGATCATATCCCTCTGTGTGGTGTAGGGTGGGGGGGGGATTTAGTTGGTGGTGATGGGGGGGCAGCAGGAAGAGGGATAATCCACTGCATATTTGTGTGTTAAAGAGGCCGTCTCCGCCAAGGTTATGGGGTGACTATAGTGTTATGTGGTATTTTTAGCTGGTGTGTGTGTGGTGTGTGTGTGTGTGTGTGTGTGTGTGTGTGTGTACTCACTAGTTGTACTCACTAATTGTGCTTGCGGGGGTTGAGCTTTGGCTCTTTGGTCCCGCCTCTCAACTGTCAATCAACTGGTGTACAGTTTCCTGAGCCTACTGTGTGTGTGTGTGTGTGTGTGTGTGTGTGTGTGTGTGTACTAGGGTGGCATCCTCCCTATAGTCTGCTGGCCTCCTTACACCTTCCTTTCACCCTATCTCTCTTAAGAGCGGCTGGGGGGATGGGGATTATGTTCCCCAGCCTCTTCTCCCCCTCTCTCTAGGGGGGTGGTCATAACTCTGGCTTGAACCTGAAATACTTGTGCCTTCCCCTACCCCCCCCCCCCCTACCTCCATCCCCGTCTATTCCCCGGCGGGGAATGTTGTTTATGTATATCATAAAGGTGTAGGTTTAGTGGGTGGAGGCGGGAGCTGCGCCACCAGTCGTGTCTGCCACAACCACCACCACTACTACTACCACCACCACCACCACTACCACCACCACACCACCACCACCACCACTACTACCACCACCCGCGTGGAGCTGTTGATGTTGTCTTTTTGTGTAACAAAAAGGAGGCTTGGTCGAGGAT
>WNGS01162923.1:3828409-3839705 GCA_020271785.1 Procambarus virginalis | reverse complement strand
TAGGTCAGATAATACATTGGCGAGAATTGATTTTACTAAAAAATTATTACTCGCTTGTTCTATATTAATACTATATTTCGTATATCCCAACCACTTGGGCTGGACGGTAGAGCGACGGTCTCGCGTCATGCAGGTCGGCGTTCAATCCCCCGAGACCGTCCACAAGTGGTTGGGCACCATTTCTTTTCCCGCCGTCCATCCCAAATCCTTATCCTGACCCCTTCCCAGTGCTATATAGTCGTAATGACTTGGCTCTTTCTCTTGATAGTTCCCTTCCCTATATTTCGTGAAAAAATCCACCAAATCAAATTGGATAAATATCTAAATCCAGCAAATCTGCGATAAGGATTTTCTCAAGACATAAACCATAGATGTAGTCTAGTCCAAGGGAGCCGGTCGGCCGAGGCGACAGCACCTGGACTTGTGATCCTGTGGTCGCCGGGTTCGATCCCGGGCGCTCGGCGAGAAACAATGGGCAGAGTTTCTTTCACCCTATGCCCCTGTTACCTAGCAGTAAAATAGGTACCTGGGTGTTAGTCAGCTGTCACGGGCTGCTTCCTGGGGGTGGAGGCCTGGTCGAGGACCGGGCCGGGGACACTAAAGCCCGAAATCATCTCAAGATAACCTCAAGAAGTGTTACCAAGGAAGGCGTGATCAGTTTCGTGATAAGTGAGTGAATATCAGGAGAGAGCACCAAGCCATTACGACTGTATAGCACTGGGGAGGGATAAGGATTTGGATGGACGGGGGGGGGGGAGGAATGGTGCCCAACCACTTGTGACGGTCTCGGGGGATTGAACGCCGACCTGCATGAAGCGAGACCGTCGCTCTACCGGTCCAGCCAAGTGGTTGGACCTGTGATAAGATAGGATTAATTCAGGAAGATGCATTAGGTGGGAACACCCAGTGGCAGAACAGCGTGTGTGTGTGTGTGTGTACTCACCTAGTTGTGCTTGCGGGGGTTGAGCTCTGGCTCTTTGGTCCCGCCTCTCAACCGTCAATCAACAGGTGTACAGTTTCCTGAGCCTAATGGGCTTATTTTTACTGTAACATTTGTGTGTGTTGTGTGTGTGTGTGTGTGTGTGTGTGTGTGTGTGTGTGTGGTGTGTGTGTGTGTGTGTGTGTGTGTGTGTGTGTGTGTGTCAGTCATTTTAATGCTTTAAAGAGGAAGTTGTTCTTGCGCCTCTCCGTATTGACGCGTACCATGACTGGTGTTTTTGGGGCGTGTTGCTGGTGAACCCTTTTACTGTTACCATGAATACGTCTTACCTGGCTAGGGTTTCTGGAGGAGTTCTGCTCCCTGAGGCCAGGCTTGACTTGTGATAACTTGGTCCAACTGGCTGTTGCTTGGAGCTGCCTGTGGCCCACATATGCACTACAGCCCCGGTTGGTCCGGTGCGCCTTGCAAGTGTTTAACTCCAATAGTGTCAACAACCACCCTGTCTATGCTCTGTGAGTTGACGTGGGGGTGGGGGGTTGTGTGGGGTGGGTGGCTCCGGGGTGGTGGGAAAGGCAGCTGTGGTGTCTCGGACAAGCTAATGCACCGTAATTTACTGCGGTGCGGCAAGGTGGGATTACGCCTTGTACGGATTCGTGGGATACGCCTTGCACGGATTCGTGCACGAAGAAAATGTAGTAATAATCATCACTTGATCTGGCGATGCTAAGTTAGTGCAGTAATGCGTCCATTTCCAGTGATTTTTGATCTTGTTAGTGTTATATTTGTAGGTTTGTATCCCTAGCGTCGATGTATGATGTATTTTGGTGAGTGAGTGTGTGATGGTGTTGACATAATTCATCCACTCTGTTCCTACTCAGTCCTAATTACTCCGCTGTACGTCCCGACCCCTCCACCCCTTCCTCCTGTTTCACTCCCCCTTTCTATTGTTTTTCACCCCCTCTTGTCTTATGCCCCTCCTCTCTCCTCTCCCACATGGCCGCCCCAGACAACACAAAGGCCTGGCGGCGGGGCAGGTGCCGATAGATCAGGTGTGCTGATTGACGCCTTAAAGACTCTGCCGTAGAGAAGGTTCGCCGGGAGCAGAGTGGGTCGGCCGCCCTCGGGGCGAATGGCTTGTCCTCCTCCTCCCCAATTGCCTTTCTCCTCTGGTCATCTTTTAAAAAAATACTGGAGGCAGGCGAGGAGTCACAGTAACGTGGCTGACATGTTTGACCAAGCCACACACTAGAAAGTGAGGGACGACGGCGTTTAGGTCCGTCCTGGACTATTCTCACTAGGACGGACCGGAACGTCGTCGTCCCTTCACTTTCTAGTGTGTGGGTTTGTCAACAAAGAACACTGGTTTCTGTGTGAAATTTTATTTTGAGATGTGTGTAGCTCGCATGTAGACTATTCAGCACGGGGGAACACGACAAGGGGACACAGGTGGAAGCTTAGTACCCAAATGAGCCACGGACAGAATTTTTTTAAGTGTCAAGAGTAGTTAACAAATGGAATGCGTGATGTACTCACCTATTTGTGCTTGCGGGGGTTGAGTTGGCTCTTTGGTCCCCGGTGTACAGGTTCCTGAGCTATTGGGCTCAATCATATCTACATTAAAACTGTGTATGGAGTCAGCCTCCACCACATCACTGCCTAATGCATCCATCTGTTAACTACTCTGACACTGAAAAAGTTCCTTCTAACGTCTCTGTGGCTCATTTGGGTATATGTGGAGACAAACTCCAAGCACAGTTTCAAATGTAGATATGATTGAGCCAATATGCTTGGAATCTGTACACCAGTTGATTAACAGTTTTTAGAGCGGGACCAGAGAGCCGCAGCTCAACCCCCGCAAGCACAACTAGTTGAGTACATGCTTGTACCTAGTGAACCTAGTCACTGCTCTACTAACCTTTCAGCTGTTTAGCAGTCTGATGAAATCCTGCCCAACCGTTAATGTTTCTATGATTTCACTCGCTGTTGAGTGTATGATTTATGAGGCTGGTTGTGGGTACGCCGCACACCACATGGCCATGACAGTCTGGTTGACCCAGTACCACAACAAAGCTTCATGTTCGTTCTTGAATGCTTTCATTGTTGTTCGATATATCTTGCATTTGTTGATTGAAGGTGGAAGAGTCGTGGTCGGGCCGCTGCAAGCAACAGCCTGGTGGACCAAACTCTCACAAGTCAAGCCTGGCCTCGGGCGGGCTGTGGTGGGTATGTGGGCCTGCGGGCGCTCCAAGCAACAGCCTGGTGGACCAAACTCTCACAAGTCAGCTGGCTCGGGCCGGGCTGTGGTGGGTATGTGGGCCTGCGGGCCGCTCCAAGCAACAGGGTGGACCAAACTCTCACAAGTCAAGCTGGCCTCGGGCCGGGCTGTGGTGGGTATGATGGGCCTGCGGGCCGCTCAAGCCAACAGCCTGGGGACCAAACTCTCACAAGTCAAGCTGGCCTCGGGCCGGGCTTGGAGTAGAAGAACTCCTCCAAAACCCCCATCAACCAGGTATCAAGCAGGCTGGTTTGTAGGCTCTATATCCCTCATTGTAGCGTATTGAAATCTTTATTGTAAAGGTTTGGAACCTGACTTTCCAGTATTTTCCTGTATATAAATTGTGTTCGGTGTTCCCTCCCCCCCGTGTTGAATGCCTCATCATGCGGCCTCATGAGTTTCGTTGGGGGGTCGTGGCGATCTCTGAACGGGGGTCTCCACTCAGACAACGGTTGACTTAGTCCCTTGTGCAGAGAGGTCTGGTAGGGATGTAACCTGTAAAACATTCTAGCTGTCTTCTATATCAAAGTGTAGCTGGACGTAGAGCGACAGTCTCGCTTCATGCAGGTCGGCGTTCAATCCCGACCGTCCAAGTGGCTGAGGCACCATTCCTTCCCCCCGTCCCATCCCAAATCCTAATCCTGACCCCTTCTCAGTGCTATATAGTCGTAATGGCTTGGCGCGTCTCCTGATAGTTCCTTCCCTTCTGTTGCCCCATTGGAATGCCTTGGGTCTATTGACATCACATTGTAGTTTGTCTTGAGTGTTCCCTGACAGCTGAGTGGCAGCGCTTGGGAGTCATAGTCCTATGGTCCGGGTTCGATCCCCGGTGGAGGCGGGAAACAAATGGGCAGAGTTTTTTCACCCTGATGCACCTGTTCACCTAGCAGGAAATAGGTACCTGGGAGTTTGGCAGCTGCTACGGGCTGCTTCTGGGGATGTGTAACAAAAAAAAGAGGTCTGGTCGAGGACCGGGCCGCGGAGACGCTAAGCCCCGAAATCATCCGAAGATAACCTTCCACCAAGGTAATTTCATACTTTACCTGGAGAGGGTTCCGGGAGTGCTGCTCCCCGAACCATCTCGACTTGACAACTTGATCACCAGGCTGTTGCTTGGAGCGGCCCGCAGGCTCACATACCACAGTCTGGTGGTCCGGGACTTCTTGCAGAAGCTTATCTAGTTGCTTCTTGAAGATATCCACCTTTGTTCCTGCAATATTTCTTATGCTTACTGGAGATAATATACAGCCGTGGGCCTCTGATGTTGTCAGTCAGTGTTCTCTGATTGTGCCTATGGCACCTCTACTCTTCACTACTTCCATTCTGCATTCCTTTAGGTTTTGCTCTAGTTCTCATTCTACTGTGCAAATTTGGGACCAGGCTTCCCAGTATCTTCCAAGCTTTTATGATCTTTCTCGTCATTACATATGGTATTGGCTCCCAATCCGTCCTCGCAAATTCGTATAGTCAATATTGACTTGTTAAATAAGTGCATAGGTGACATACTTAACATAGTTTCCCTTGAAAATCTTCATAGAAAACACCGACTTACCTAACCTACTTAGTAGTTAAGATAAGCATCTTATTGCTTCGTAATTACAATTATTACCTAACCATACCTATAATAGGTCAAGTAACAATTCTAATTACGAAGCTAAAGATGCTTATTTTAACCTACTAAGTAGGTAGTTAGGTAAGGTCGGTGTTTTCTATGAAGATTTTCAAGGGAAAACTATGTTTAGTATGTTACCTATGCAGGTAACTAATAAGTCAATATTGACTATACGAATTTGCGAGGACGGGTTGTGGCTCCGTGCATTGTGCGCGCGCGCCTCTTTTGTCCTGACCTTTAACCTTCCGGGCTAGTCGATAACTGACCACATGTTCTAGGGGTCATTGGAGGTCAGATAGTTCGTGGACTAGGCTGATTCCAGTCCAAAATGTTGTCGTGGACTGTTAATTAAGTTACAGGACTTGCCTGGGGACGTTCGTTAGCCAGTAGGGACAATGCACAGGTGGTGGTGGTAGTGTACTTATCTAATTGTACTCGCCTAGTTGTGCTTGCGGGGGTTGAGCTCTGGCTCTTTGGTCCTGCCTCTCAACTGTCAATCAACTATGTACAGGTTCCTGAGCCTACTGGGCTCTATCATATCTAGACTTGAAGCTGTGTATGGAGTCAGCCTCACCACATCACTGCATTCAACTGTTAACTACTCAGACACTGAAAAAGTTCTTTCTAAAGTCCCTGTGGCTCATTTGGTTCCTCAGTCTGTCCCTTGTTCGCGTACCACCGTGTTAACAGTTTATCCTTTTCAACCCTGTCAATTCCTGATAATTTTGTAGGTAGTGATCATGTCTCCCCCCCCCTTTCTCTTCTGTCTTTCAGTGTCGTGAGGTGCATTCCCGCAGCCTTTCCTCGTAACTCGTGCCTCTTAGCTCTGAGACTAGCCTAGTGGCATATCTCTGAATTTATTTCAATCTTCGTCTTGTGCTTGACAAGGTACGGGCGCCATGCCGGAGCTGCATACTCCAGGATTGGTCTTACATATGTGGTATACAAGGTTCTGAATGATTCCTTGAACGAGTGTCTCCCGGCTGCTGGAAGCGGTTCATTGCCTTATGAAAACACTGGCGTTAGTCGTACATAAAAATGTCGCCAAGGGTATTGTATGTATTATATGTTTATATAGTTTATATATACAAGGGTATAAATGTTTAGGTATTATACCTCCTAAACTGTCGTTACTGTTGTGGTGGTTGAGTGGTGGGGGGGGGAGGGAGGGAATTATCAGGGGAAAGTGCTAAGCCATTACGACTATATAGCACTTGGAAGGGGATGAGGATAAGGATTTAGGATGGGACAGGGGGAGAGGAATGGTGCCCAGCCACTTGGACGGTCGGGGATTGAACGCCGACCTGCATGACGCGACACCGTCGCACTACCGTCCACCACAAGCGGTTGGGCGATAGAATACCGATTGGTAAATAAGGTAGTGTTATGGACGTGAAGTTGGGCACGGGAGGAGAGGAGGTAATTAAGGAAGGAAGATTGTGAGTAGGAAGAGATCTCCGTCAGCGCCTCCATAAATAGCTCAAGGGTTCCAGAAATAGGAGGAGGCGACAATATACACACAAACAGGAATAGCCGGAGTACGCTGGGAAGAGCTGTCAAGAGCCTCCAGCAGGCGTCGCCACCTGGGGCCAGATTCACCAAGCAGTTACGCAAGAACTTACGAAACTGTACATCTTTTCACAATCTTTGGCGGCTTTGTTTACAATTATTAAACAGTTAATGAGCTCCGAAGCACCAGGAGGCTGTTTATAGCAATAACAACAGTTGATTGGCAAGTTTTCATGCTTGTAAACTGTTTAATAAATGTAACCAAAGCCGTCAAAGATTGAGGAAAGTTGAACACGTTCGTAAGTGCTTGCGTAACTGCTTCGTGAATCTGGGCCCTGGGCAGTGGGTCATACCTCTCCCTTAGTCCTGCCGCTTTCCCCAACAACACAACCCTCAAATCCTTCCCTTTAAATCCCTCCCCCAACACACACACACGAACCACTCATACCCACACACCACACCCATACACTCTGGAAATTGACACAGTAGACGAAGCAGTGTTATTCAAAACTATGAACAGCAGAACTAGTGGTCATAGTTGGATGCCAGAGACGCAAATGAGTCTGAGACACCAGGAAGAACTTTTTCAGTGCTAGAGCTGTTAAAAAAATGGAATAGGTTAGATGCAGAAGTTGTTGAACCTAATTAGATTCAGATTTGTAAATGTTAGTATGATAAAAGCGTAAGAAATTAGTCATTGCATGATTCTAAGGACGTTCGGAAGGCGTTGCTAGGAGCCTAAATGAGTACACCCCTGCAGGCACATCTAGGTGAGAACGAACGCGCACACATCCATCCATCCATCCATCAATCTATACCTATTCAACTCACGTATTGGATAAATTGGGTGGTCGCCAGCGGTTATTGACCATTGGTTTTCATGGTGGCAGGGAGGTCAACATGCCTCGATGGCCGGCTTGGATGGCTTCAAGGTGTTGATGAATTTTTGCAGCGAGGTCACTTGTGTTTTCCAATCTAGTGTCGACTCAACGTGAAAAGTTATATGTTAACAAGCCTGGTGTCGAGTCTGGCCTCAAGCCGGGCTTGGGGAGTAGAACTCCTGAAACCCCCTCCAGGTATCGTCCAGGTAACACCAGGCGTCTTGGGATTGATATATGTATTGTTGTGTAGTGGCATTGCCACTGCTTGGCAGTGGTAGAAATAGTAGTCAAGCCCTCAGGCAAGTAGTTACTCATAAGTCAAGCCTGGCCTCGGGCAGATCTTGGGAGTAGACCTACTCACAGAAACCCATGAAGCGGGTATCAAGCAGGTAATACAGGCCGACTTGGGGTAGTGAAACGTGGGTGCTGGCCACCGTAGATTTATATAGTCTTGCGCTTGGTTACTTGCCCTTTAAAACTTCAACTGAAAGAGATAGCAAGATCATAATACTAATTATAAATAGCCCGCTCGCCACACGCAATGAATGTTTTAGAATCTTTTATTTGGCTACCTTCTCACAAGTGTAATTCATGATGATGATAGAACTAAATGATCATGCAACAGAGATATAGTTAACCTAGGCCTAAGTATCCCTAAACCAGTTGAAAAGACTATATTACTCGAATATTCAGGGCTAATAGAGGAATTATTAACACTAAAAGGCCTGAAAGTACTAGTAAAGCAGGTTTTCTTTAGATCAGACACCTACATATGTGAACACGAACACACACACACACACACACACCACACACACACACACACACACACACACACACACACACACACACACACGCACACGCACGCACGCACGCACGCACGCACGCAAGATAGTGGTTGCCAGGATCATGTTGGTGCACTCACCTCTGGCAGCTGGTGAAGAATCTGCCAGCCCTGAGAGATCTCCCAGCCCTGAGAGATCTCCCAGGTCATGATCTCGTGCATTACATTATTGAATGTCCAGCCAATAGGTCCTTCACACCTGCCAGTATAAGGTTCCAGGAACATTGCAGTAACTTTAGCCACTCTCGTGTTCGTGAAGATATGCAGCCAGAGTTTGCTAGTGGTCTAGATGGTCTAGTGGCTAGTAATCGCATTTCGCTGTATAACTAACCGTCCTGCGATAACAATAGCATAACCTTCATATGGATCAGAGCAGCTGCATAAATTACTATCTACGTAAACTAGAGGGGTAAACTAGAGTTTACTAGCGCACACTGACACCACCAGCCTCACTCTTACAACCCAATCTTAATTCCTCTTACATGGGGAAGCTTCTACATTTCCTTTTTCCTCGATAAAAACTCTTAAATTATTAATAAAAAGTGTTACAATTTGATAATGGTAAATCGACCTTCATCAGTCATCTGGAAAGAGCATTTACGTGTTGATTTTTAGTTATGACCGTTAGCGAGGATTTGAATAGTTGACTCGTTTGAATTTCCAACGGTCACTTTATTTTCCTTCTTCCCTTTGTGTAGAAGAGGCTGCTCTTCTCCTCCTTGTCCTCCCAATGTAGTATTTTCTCGTGTGATCATTTCTTCAAGGTTTTAGGTAAATCTCCGTTAGTCCTAATATATAGCTTAAGGTAACCACCAGGGGCCAGATTCACGAAGCAGTTACGCAAGCACTTACGAACTTGGGGGCCTGATTCATGAAGCAGTTTGGCAAGCACTTACGAACGTGTACATCTTTCCTCAATCTTTGACGGCTCTGGTTACATTTATTAAACAGTTTACGAGCATGAAAACTTGCCAATCAACTGTTGTTATTGTTATAAACAGCCTCCTGGTGCTTCGGAGCTCATTAACTGTTTAATAATTGTAAACAAAGCCGCCAAAAATTGAGAAAAGATGGACAGGTTCGTAAGTTCTTGCGTAACTGTTTCGTGAATTTGGCTCATTTGTTAAGCTAATTATTCGTTGTGTGGTGTACAGTGTACTTACCTATTTGTGCTTGAGCTTGTTGAGCTCTGGCTCTTTGGTCCCGCTTCTCAACTGTCAATCAACTGGTGTACAGGTTCCTGAGCCTACTGGGCTCTTATCATATGCTCAATTGAAACTGTATATGGAGTGTGTGTGTGTATGTGTGTTTTCGCATATTTGTGCTTGCGGGGTTCAGCTTTGCCTCTTTGGTCCCGCCTCTCAACTGTGTGTGTGTGTACTCAGAATTTAGTCACGCGCTTATCTTGCTTTCGTTAAGTGTACAACCCCTACACTAACTCCTCGGGCTCGGGCAGTTCCCGAGTGGACCAGGAGTGTGTTGTGGTGGTGTAGCGTTACGGGTGGACCTCTTGGGGACGCTATGATATCCAGATCAATGAAACGCTTAGGCTAGCCAACACATCACGCACCCGCTACGCATGCACGCACCCGCCTCCAGCTACGCTTGCACGCACACCCACCTTGTGCTCTCCACATTTGTGCACAAGCTTGCGTGTGTGTGTGTACTTGTATTCACTTATGCTTGCGGCGGTTAAGCTTCGGCTCTTTGGTTCCGGCTCTCAATTGTCACACTACTGGTGTACAGGTTCCTGAGCCTACTGGGCTCTATCATATCTACATTTGTAACTGCATATGGAGTCAACCTCCACCACATCACTGCCTAATGTATTCCATTTATTAACTGTGAAAGAGTTCTTTCTAACGCCTCTGTGGCTCATTTGGGTACTCAGTTTCCACCTGTGGCCTTGTGCGAGTACCACCCGTGTTACATGATGCCTTTATCAACCCTGTCAGTTCACCTGAAAATTGGTATGTGGTGATCATGTTTCTCCAAGCTCTTCTGTCTTCCAGCAATGTGAGTTCACGCAGCCTTTCCTCTAACTCGTGTGTGTGTGTGTGTGTGTGTGTGTGTGTGTGTGTGTGTGTGTGTGTGTGTGTGTGTGTAAAGAACATTGGGAAAGCAGTTGAAGGTCAATTCGTCGTTGGATGGCCTGGGATACTGTCTTTGATATTAGGATTTTTGTGTGGAGGGCGCCAGGTAGGTGTCCCATTAGTCAGACTTTTGTGGCCGTGACTGACTGTCTAATTATAGCGTTGTGCTTGTGTGGCGGCGCGGGTGGGGGCCGGTGGTGGTGGGGGGGCTGCAGGAGATGGTGGTGGTGGTGGGGCTCCAGGAGATGGTGGTGGTGGTGGTGGAGCTCCAGGAGATGGTGTGATGGTGGAGCTCCAGGAGATGGTGTGATGGTGGAGCTCCAGGAGATGGTGGTGGTGGGGGCTCCAGGAGATGGTGGTGGTGGTGGGGCTCCAGGAGATGGTGGTGGTGGTGGTGGAGCTCCAGGAGATGGTGTGATGGTGGAGCTCCAGGAGATGGTGTGATGGTGGAGCTCCAGGAGATGGTGGTGTGTGGGGGCTCCAGGAGATGGTGGTGGTGGTGGGGGCCCACCACCACCATCTCCTGCACCCCCCCACCACCACACCACCACCATCACCTCTTACCCCCACCACCACAACCACCACCATCTCCTCTTGGAGCCCCCACCACCACCATCTCCTGGAGCCCCACCACCACCACCATCTCCTGGAGCCCCCACCACCACCATCTCCTGGAGCCCCACCACCACCACCATCTCCTGGAGCCCCACCACCACCACCATCTCCTGGAGCCCCACCACCACCACCATCTCCTGGAGCCCCACCACCACCACCATCTCCTCCTGGAGCCACCACCACCATCTCCTCCTGGAGCCCACCACCACCATTCCTGGAGCCCCCACCACCACCACCACCTCTCCTGGAGCTCCACCACCACCATCTCCCTGGAGCCCCACCACCACCACCATCTCCTCCTGGAGCCCCCACCACCACCACCATCTCCTCCTGGAGCCACCACCACCATCTCCTGGAGCCCCACCACCACCACCATCTCCTCCTGGAGCCCCCACCCACCATCTCCTCCTGGAGCCCCCACCACCACCACCATCTCCTCCTGGAGCACCACCACCACCATCTCCTGGAGCTCCACCACCACCATCTCCTCCTGGAGCCCCCACCACCACCACCATCTCCTCCTGGAGCCA
>WNGS01162923.1:3788978-3805674 GCA_020271785.1 Procambarus virginalis | reverse complement strand
GGTGCACGTGACGTCTGCGATAGTGGTGCACGTGACGTCTGTGATAGTGATGCACGTGACGTCTGCGATAGTGGTGCATGTGATGTCTGTGATAGTGGTGCACGTGACGTCTGCGATAGTGGTGCATGTGACGTCTGTGATAGTGGTGCACGTGACGTCTGCGATAGTGGTGCACGTGATGTCTCTGTGATAGTGGTGCACGTGACGTCTGCGATAGTGGTGCACGTGACGTCTGTGATAGTGGTGCACGTGACGTTTGTGATAGTGGTGCATGTGACGTCTGTGATAGTGGTGCACGTCATGACGTCTGTGATAGTGGTGCACGTCATGACGTCTGTGATAGTGGTGCACGTGATGTCTGTGATAGTGGTGCACGTGACGTCTGTGATAGTGGTGCACGTGACGTCTGTGATACTGGTGCTCGTAGAGCCTGTGATACTGGTGCTTGTAGAGCCTGTGATACTGGTGCTCGTAGAGCCTATGATACTGGTGCTCGTAGAGCCTGTGATACTGGTGCTCGTAGAGCCTGTGATACTGGTGCTCGTAGAGCCTGTGTTACTGGTGCTCGTAGAGCCTGTGATACTGGTGCTCGTAGAGCCTGTGATACTGGTGCTCGTAGAGCCTGTGATACTGGTGCTCGTAGAGCCTGTGATACTTGTGCTCGTAGAGCCTGTGATACTGGTGCTCGTAGAGCCTATGATACTGGTGCTCGTAGAGCCTGTGATACTGGTGCTCGTAGAGCCTGTGATACTGGTGCTCGTAGAGCCTGTGATACTGGTGCTCGTAGAGCCTATGATACTGGTGCTCGTAGAGCCTGTGATACTGGTGCTCGTAGAGCCTGTGATACTGGTGTTCATAGAGCCTGTGTTACTGGTGCTCGTAGAGCCTGTGATACTGGTGCTCGTAGAGCCTGTGATACTGGTGCTCATAGAGCCTGTGATACTGGTGCTCGTAGAGCCTGTGTTACTGGTGCTCGTAGAGCCTGTGTTACTGGTGCTCGTAGAGCCTGTGTTACTGGTGCTCGTAGAGCCTATGATACTGGTGCTCGTAGAGCCTGTGTTACTGGTGCTCGTAGAGCCTGTGATACTGGTGCTCGTAGAGCCTGTGATACTGGTGCTCGTAGAGCCTGTGATACTTGTGCTCGTAGAGCCTGTGATACTGGTGCTCGTAGAGCCTGTGATACTTGTGCTCGTAGAGCCTGTGATACTGGTGCTCGTAGAGCCTATGATACTGGTGCTCGTAGAGCCTGTGTTACTGGTGCTCGTAGAGCCTGTGATACTGGTGCTCGTAGAGCCTGTGATACTGGTGCTCGTAGAGCCTGTGATACTTGTGCTCGTAGAGCCTGTGTTACTGGTGCTCGTAGAGCCTGTGATAGCTGTACTTGTAGAGGCTGTGTTTGTTGTGCTTGTTAGTTCTGCTCACAGAGGTTGTGACTGACGAATGCAATAATATTAGACCTAAATGCTCAGCAGTTTCTATGAAATAAGCCACTGAATACTTGGCTAATTGATACCAATATTGGTCTTGTGTTTGTCAAAAGTTTGTTCACCTCATCCAAAACTGTTGCAACATATCACCTCACCCAAGTGCGAGTATATAAGACGGATAAGCTGTTTAGTGTTAGCATAAGTAAAACTCTGTTTAGTGTTTTCAGGTTACAGTTGTGAGTGTAAACTAAAGTCTTTGAAAATGTAATAAGGTATTACGAAACGCGTTTAAGCGTCGCGTCAGACTAGAAATAAAAATGATTTTTGGAGAATTGATTTTTCAATTACCATCAACAGTAAAAAGAAACATAAGAAATATTGAGAAAATTCGTGTTAGAATGATTAATCTTACTTTTCGGTCATATTTAACAATATATATATATATATATATATATATATATATATATATATATATTATATATATATATATATATATATATATATATATATATGTATATATGGTGTATATATATATATATATAATATATATATATATATAAAATATATATATATAAATATATATATATATATATATATATATATATACATATATATATATACATAATATATATATACACACATATATATATATATATATATATATATATATATATATATATAATATATATTATATATATATATATATATATATAAATGCCTTCTCTAGCTATAGAGTACAGAACATATCAATGGTGCTTCTGCAAAGAAATAATCTACATATTTTGTTAATATAATTTGAACACCAATATTTTACATAATGAGGCATGATAATGAAACTTTACTGTACTTGTTGAATAATAGTAATAAACGGTACAAGATTACAATAAGAAATTTGTATATATATTTATATTTTTATAATGCTATTGAAGACATGCAGCCGCTCTAAACTAATAACAGAAACACAGTAAAATGTAACTCGGATTAATACGGTTAAAATCCTGGTTCCAAAACTGACAATACGCGATATCACTAGTCGAGCCTGGCCTCAGGCCGGGCTCGGGGAGTAGAAGAACTCTTGAAACCCTCTCCAGGTATGTTTCAGGTATGCACCTGTTATGATTATAGATGCCCTTCACTTTATATTATGAAAAGAAATGTTTGCATGTTCACAGTATACTGTAGGGGAAAAAAAATAAATCAAATTGTACACAGGCATTGTGATAAAGTTTGTTTTCTAATGGTTAAAACTTTGTATATCATTAGGTTGGGTTAGGTTGAGTTAGAGTTACTTTGGATGAGTTACATCAATTCTAAAATCCAATGGGTTCAAAGTGACTTGTATTCATACTATGCTGTACATGCAAACTTAGAAATCCCTCTACCTAACCTATGAAAACCCAGGCCATGAGCCAGGCCCAAAACTGACCACAGAAAAAAAAAATGTTTCAGATATGGGCACTACCTGGATACACCCGTCACACACCTACACCCCAGGTGTGTGACCAGGTGTGTAGGTGTGCCTGCAAGACGCTCTTCCACGACGCCAACAGAACAAGGCTGAAGCTAAACTCCAAAATGTTGAAACATTTTCTAAAGCTCAGCAACTGAGAACTTTCACTGTCCAACCCTTCATGAACATAGGAACAATATAGTCTATTATCTCTGTAATAAAAGTGACTTAACATCTAGTGTAAATAAGATAAGGAATTAATTAGGAGGAACTTCCTAATTATCTTCCATGACAGGTAATATAATACTGATCTTGTCTTAGGTTGAGAGCTAGTGTAGGCCCAGACCAGCTTGCACCTCACCACTCCTCTACCCCTCATTAATCACCTCACGCCACCCCCTCACACCTCACTCGTCCCTCACACCTCACACCCTCACACCATCCACCACAAACATTTACAACAAAACACGGAATTAGGTCCTGGGATCAGTGTCAACTTTAAAGGGCCAGACTTGAGGGTGTCGCATTATGTGGCCCCGGAGGCCCCTGGGCGCCTCTGGCAGTGTGGCGGAGACTCCTGAGGGCGAGGGAACCCGAGGAAGACCCACCTTGCACGATGATAACTAATGTGGAGGGGAGGAGGCGGTCAAGGACATGAGAGTCAAAACATCGTAGCCTCCTGCCCGAGTGACGCCATATTTGTTTTGGTTCTGAGGCGCCCACTGCTGCCTCCGCCCACACCCACCAACACGCCCACACCCACGCCCATGCACACCACTCTACACACGGTATAAACTTACATTATAATAAACCATAATAAACCACTTTCATGCAACATTTCTACATAATCAGGGCTTTCCTCTTAACTCATCAGGGTCGACAATTTTATTCCTAAACATAAACTCTTCAAAACATAGTTCTTCACGGGGAAAAATTACAAAGTTATCAGTACCACCACCAAAATATTTTTTCGAGTAAGATGATAGATAAAGGGGAGGAGGTTGCGGGTAAAGAAAAGGTGAATGATAAAGTTAAGTTAGCGAGGCGAGGTGTGTGATGGTGGGCGCGCGTGTGGCGGCCCAGATGTGTGTCGTCTGCCTGGCGGGGGAGTCGCTGATCGATAACCACTCCCAGCCTTTGTCTGCCACCCTCTTCTTCTCTACTTCCTAACATCCCCTACAGTGAGTACGCCTCCGTCTTGCAACCCTTAACGCGGCCTAGGCCCTAGGTAAGCTTCCCCCTCCTCCTCCTGGAGCGTGGCAGTGAGGGGGGAGGGGAGGATCCGCCCCTCCTGTCGTGTCCTCTTGGGCCTGACAAGGGGGCGGCCAGAGGCCCTTCGCTTCATTGATTACAGTGGCACTAGTGTGGTTGTGGCACCTGTGTGATTGTGGCACCTGTGTGGTGACCCAGTCTGCTGTTGACGGGGGGAGGGGGGTGCTCTTGACGAGGGGAGGGGGCTCTTGACGGGACGGGAGGAGGGGGGGGGGGCTCTTGACGGGACGGGACGGGAGGAGGGAGGGGGAGTGCTGGTCTTGACGGGGAGGGGAGTGCTGGTCTTGACGGGGAGGGGGGTGCTGGTCTTGACGGGGAGGGGGGTGCTGGTCTTGACGGGGAGAGTGGGGGTGCTCTTGACGGGGAGGGAGGAGGAGGGGTTCTAGTCTTGACGGGGGGTGTTCTTGATGGGGAAGGGTTGCTCTTGATGGGGAGGGGGGCTCTTGACAGGAAGGGAGGAGGGGGTGCTGGTCTTGACAGGGAGGGGGTGCTAGACATGATGGGGAGGGGGGCTCTTGACAGGAAGGGAGGAGGGGGTGCTGGTCTTGACAGGGAGGGGGTGCTAGACATGATGGGGAGGAAGGGGGTTTGCTAGTCATGACGGGGAGGGGAGGTTTTTGTTCTTAAATGGGAGGGGGGGGGGTGCCAGACATGACGGGGTGGGGGTGCCAGATATGACGGGGTTGGGGGTGCTGGTCTCAACGGGGTTGGTGGGTGCTGGTCTTGACAGGGTGGGGGGTGCTAGTCTCGAGGGGGAGGGGTGTGGTGGACTTGACATTAGTGCGTTTTCTCGACAGGGGTTGTTGTGACGGGTCATTGGGGTCATGCTGGTCGTGACGGGGTCGTTGGGGTCATGCTGGTCGTGACGGGTCGTTGGGGAGGCGTGCTGGTCGTGACGGGGTCGTTGGGGTCATGCTGGTCGTGACGGGTCGTTGGGGAGGCGTGCTGGTCGTGACGGGTCGTTGGGAGACATTGCTACTATTGTCTTGGGCCCAAGCACAAATCACTTGGTAATATTTTATTCCAGCACTTTCTGCAAAGTTACTGTGTATGGTAAATTGTTCATTTGGGTATTGTTTTTAAGCTAAATAGTTGTACTTTATGATGGTATAGTATTTTCAAGAATTCATAAAAGTAAAATAAAATACCAAGGGGAGAAAGTTACCAAATTTGACGTTGAAAATTATGGCTACTGTCGTCATAGGAATGTTTGGCATTTTGAGCAAAAACAACCGTAGGCATGACAAAAACATTAAAATTAAAGGATTAATAATAAAAAAGGGGCCCCCTAGTTAGTCTAGAACTATGAAAGACAAAGTTTTGAATGATTAGTTGGCTCTTTTCAACCAACCAATGTATTGCAATTTTTTTGGCAACTGTTTTAGATAATTTTATTTTGTATTAATTTTTTTACAATTCCAAATACTGTACAGTATATAGTGGCACTTTGCAAATCAGGACTCACTATAGTGGATGCCTCAAGAAACGAATACACTGATGTGTTGTTGTAATAATTTGTTTTTCGTTCTCTAAGGTATTAATTTTATTTTATTTAAAATTGTTACTGTACCTATCATTACATTTATTGGTTAGCTTAAGGACCTGCCAAAGCACTGTTAGTAGTTTTACATGAATGTAATGCTCAATCACCAGTGTTCAGTACGCACTTTCACAATATATTTTTTTTGGGGGGGTAAAGAGGATAGAGAGGCATAGGTGAAGGAAAGTTTAAAAGTGGGAAATACAGTGAGAGGTATGAAAGCAGGTGGGCTGACAGCCTTGCTGACCTTCACAACCTAATGTACCTATGTGGGATGTTTTCTTTTTTTTTTTTTGCTGTCACGACTGCAATGCGTACGTCGCCAATGTACATGTGGCAGACGCTTCACGAAGCTGTCGGAATTAGCAAAATGGAAAATACGAGAGCAACCGTACAGGGCCTGGGAGCAAGGTCGAGTTAGAGTCCTTGTGGGTCTCTTCTCAGACTAGCCTCACCTGGTCCTGCTCCACGTTGGTCGTTGGAATCTCCTCAATGATGTAACACTTTAAGGGACTCCTAGGGTCCTCATCAAATTTATAGTTTAGTGACTTACAGGCAACTCGGTGTTGAAGACACCTAGAGCTGAAGGCTTGAGTAATATTGGCAGTATTCAGAAGTGGTTCAACGGAAACACCGCATAAAGCTTAACAGTAGTTTATTTACTAACTTAACCACTAATACACAGGGTGCTTGATTTACTTTCGATTGGCGTCAGCAAAGCTATGGTTGCATTAGCGAGACTCTTGACGTCTGGCTAATCGACTCTTATCCACTCGTGGAGAAACACCTAACTTAACACAGTTGACAGCCAATCATTAACACGGCAACCTAACTGCCGGTATGCAAAGGGATCACAAGAGTTCCAACCGGATACTCGGTAATGATGCTATGCAATAAACACAATAATAATCACACAATAACTAAATGTGTGGTGTATGTGAAGCTCACATCCACAGACGAGTGAAATGCTGCGATACCACACAGATAAACACGCATTCACCGTCGATTCACCTATAACTTGCGACAGGTATAAGAAGGTGAGAACTGTGGTTGATCCCTCAGATCAACACACACAATAAAACAATGACAAGATCTTGTACTTACAGATAAGGTACCTTTCCTTACGCACTCACTCAGACTCGTTTATACAAGCACTCGTAGGTGGCCTGATAGCTGGTTTCGCTCGTAGACACGGAGGGTACTCGCAGTATCTTGAGATGATTTGGTGAGTAAAGCGTGCTGTATGCTTAACAGACAGACCCACGCGCACACACTGGCACTGACGGTGCGTGAGGTGGTGACGTCACGTAGGAGCTAGGGCGGCGGCGGGTGCTCGAGGTACTGAGGTACACGCTCAAGATGAGTGGCGGTACCATGCACTACACTGTACACTGTGGTAATGTCACACACAGATTACTTAGGCGGCGGCACTGCCTTAGTTCACTCTAGGTCACTCACGACGATCTTTGTCACCAGGGGTTACCTGATACCAGTCTGTTTCGCTCTGGAGATTTGTCACTTTAGGCTTCTAAACCATATATTTGCACTCGTGATTCTGGCGAGTGTGTGGTATATCGCAAAGACGCTGAGTTAACTTGACGGTGAGGGATAGACGGTGATCAGTCTATTGGCCGGTAGAACAGAACACGTCCTCTTCGTATGGTCTCTCTCACGTGAATGAGTTTGCAAGGGTGCCGGGCATCTCGTGGCACACAACACAAAAGGAGTTACAATTTGACCAATAGCATTGCAGCAAATGAGCGGGAACCAATCATATTAGCTCGTTCGATGAGCAGTAGCAGGAGTGACGTCATGAACACGTCATAGCTGTTATTCCGATCGCGCTGGTTGACCCCAGAGGTCAGACGCTGCTGGCGCCTTCCCCTCTGTCTCAGCGGGCACCAGCCATGTACTCACTGACCCTTTGGTAGCAAGTATACTTAGCTCCCTGTATCTACTTCCTGCCTAGACATACGGCGGCCTACGTATTTTAACAGTGTTCCTGGTTAAGTGGGCATTCTGGAGATACCCAACATGCTAGGTCACTATCCAGGATTAAGAGAGATAGGCTTTGTGCACGAAGATCAGTGCACTGTGCACTGCAATGAGCCATTCAAGTCAACTGTGGGGAGCCGGTCGGCCGAGCGGACAGCACGCTGGACTTGTGATCCTGTGGTCCTGGGTTCGATCCCAGGCGCCGGCGAGAAACAATGGGCAAAAGTTTCTTTCACTCTATGCCCCTGTTACCTAGCAGTAAAATAGGTACCTGGGTGTTAGTCAGCTGTCACGGGCTGCTTCCTGGGGGTGGAGGTCTGGTCGAGGACCGGGCCGCGGGGACACTAAAGCCCCGAAATCATCTCAAGATAACCTCAAGATAATCTTGGGAGGCATACTCCCACAACCTACTTGTATGTACTGTAATGTATATATACAGTAAAATAAATAGGTACTTGGGTTTATTTCTAGAAGTATTAGTAACAAGAAACTATTATTATTATTCGGCTTAATTGTGTGTGTGTTAGGCCCCATTCAGATTATGAAGTTCAGTTGTGGTCTTTGTACTATAGAATGAACATAAATTCACTTGAGCATATGCAGGGCATGATGGCTGATCATAGGAATTAGAATCCTATGAGCAGCGTAGAGTAAAAAGTTGCCATGATTAATGTAAAAGGGGGGTGGGGGGTGGCCATGCCAGGCAGCATATATGTATGAATGCATGTGATCTATAGCATGTAGTAGGTATGTTGACCAGACCACACACTAGAAGGTAAAGGGACGCCGACGTTTCGGTCCGTCCTGGACCATTCTCAAGTCGATTGTGAGAATGGTCACATTCTCTATTGTGACAATAGTCTCAAGCTCACTCAAAATGTGAGTGAGACAATCGACTTGAGAATGGTCCAGGACGGACCGAAACGTCGTCGTCCCTTTACCTTCTACTGTGTGGTCTCGTCAATATACTTTAGCCACATTATTGTGACTCATCGCTGCATGTAGTAGGTACTTCAGGCTTGTCGAGGGTCACAGCTCCCCCCCCTTCCCTTAAGGTCTCTCAATTGACCTTGATTACTTACCTGACTACCCATTGACAATTCCGTGGATCAGTGTACCCGTGGCCTGGTCTCCTTCCAGGCCTCCTCCTGGTTGCTGGTCTGATCCACAAGGCTGTTTGATGCAGCTGCTTGCATCAGCACCTTCCCTGGGAAGCAACCCCTTTTGGTTATGCAACTCTTTGGTACCTATTTACTGCTAGGTGAAAAGTAGCATTAGATGAAAGGAAATATGGTTGACTATTTCTGACCTAACCAGGATTTGAATTGGACATTCCAGATTCCCCGGAAACACAAACCGTAACCGTCTCTATTTTCCGCTTGTTACAACTTGTAATAAAGTTGTTACATCTTGGCTTAACGTGTTTGACGTAATAGAACGTTGTTACAACTTGCTATATTGGTTGTTATAACTGGTTAGATGTTAAAACTTGTTCAAACGTCGTAGTTTCGGTGTGTTTGGCGGGTTGTGAATAGAACAAACTCGACTGTACTACCAAGACCCAATATATTAATACTGTATAGACATATGAAATAGAACTCAAAACAATAGATATAAATTTTAGGAGTTCAGATTCAGGAAAAACTTTGGTAAATGTTAGTGTGGAAACAGGTTTATATTAGTTTGCAGTACAGTATGTGTTTTCTTAAGTTCTTACAATAATTACTATTGAGAACTTAATCTTATGTGTCAAGGAATGTATAAATGTTTGTATGGACATTTTTGTTAAAGACTGTTTAGCCTATAAGATTTAATTTTTTGTTTGAAATGTTACTTTCCTGATCCAGCAGAACCATTAACCCATTTTGATTAGAGCTAATAGATATATAGCCTCAGATGTTAATTTTTAAGTGATTGGTGGATAATTATCAGATGTTAGTAAAAAAAATGAGATTTAAATTATGATTACGCTGTGATTACTCTTGAGGCTCATGGTTCATTGGCCACTTTTAATTGGAAGTGTATAAAGGTTACATTGATGGGCAAAGGACAGGCAATATTTAGAGAAAACATGTGCATCTAGTTTATTAAAAATATAATTAAAACAACCCATCCTCCGAATTGACAGTACGTTTTAATACTAAGTGTATTAAGTACATTTCCTGACTGTTATACATAGTACATAATTGCACTTACTGGGCTGTTACATTTACCCATCCCCCTCCCTGATTTGTCTCCTCGTTTTCTGTTAGGACACTTGAAATTTTAAGATGAAATTTTAAAGTTCAGTTGCTATGAACAAGTTTTAAATATTAGGATTTTCTTTTTCACTTTAATTAAACAATAGAGATTTTATACAAAATTTGAAAATATCCCGAGTTACTTTACAATTTATTGAAATATTTTAGTTTTGTTTTATTTGTTTTATAAAACTGTAATACCAATATAGCTATAGGTTAAGTAATAGTTATAATTATGATGCAATAAAATGCTTATCTTCACAAACTAAGACGGTTAGGTTAGGTCATGGTTTTCTATTGAGCTTTTTAAGCAAACTCAAATATTCACAATATATTAGACAGTACAATTTAATACTAAATGTAAATAAGTACAATTCTTGACTGTCGTAGTACATAATTGCACTTATGGGGCTGTGTACATTTACCTCCCCATTTTTGGAGGACAGGCTGAATTAAAAATGTATACAGTACTGTATGTTGAAATGAGCATTGTAATTGGTGGAGAGACTTGTAACCTGGCCACTGTGAAATGAAAAGTGCTAAGTTGGTACATCATGTTTCCAGCAGGACTGAGGAGGATGTTGCCCCAGAGAAGACTACTGACGATGCTGGGTGCTTGGCTCAGGAGTAGTGTGCACACCAGCATCTTTCCTCGGCAGTGGTCTGTGCCGCTCTCCCATTGTACCAGAGCTGGATGGTTGCCCCCGGGTTTTATTCCTGGTTGCTCTTACAACTTGTCGACAAAATGTGAAAACCTCATTTATAAATTGGAGGCTCTTCAAAATACAAGAATTCGTAGATTTCACTCTAGTAGTGTTTGGAGAAATGACGGTAGCAATTTCAGTAAGTCGACAAGGAAGACCATTTTCTCAGGCATCCAGCCAACTGGTGTTTTACACCTTGGCAACTATTTTGGGGCTGTGCAACGATGGGTGGAGCTGCAGGAGAGTGGTGAAAATGTTATATTTTCTGTGGTTGATCTTCACTCCATTACTTTACCTCAGGACCCAAAGACCCTCTTCTCTCAAATTATATCTATGGCTGCTTCACTTATTGCGTGTGGAGTAGATCCTTCACGGGCCATTCTCTTTCAGCAATCCAGAGTAACCGAACATGCTCAGCTAAACTGGGTTCTTAGCTGCTTGACTACCATGGCTAGGCTTGGCCACCTTCCTCAGTATAAGGAAAAGTCTTCACTGTTAAAGGAGATCCCTCTGGGTTTATATGTTTATCCTGTGTTGCAGGCAGCCGACATATTGCTGTATCGAGCTACTCACGTTCCTGTGGGGGATGATCAACGACAACACATTCAGTTGGCAACTCACCTGGGGCGGTTTTTTAATAACAAGTTTGGTCACACCTTTGTCGTGCCTCACTCAATGGTGTATGACGACTCCAAAGCGCGGGTGAAGAGCCTCAGGCAACCTAGCAAAAAGATGTCGAAGTCGGAAAAGGATCCCAAGAGTAGAATAAATATTACGGATACTCCAGATGAAATTAGGGAAAAATTTAAGAAAGCCGTTACAGACTTTACCTCTGCCGTATACTTCGATGAAGAATCCCGGCCTGGGGTGTCCAATTTGATGGCAATACACAGAGCAGTGTCGGACAAGAACTTCGACGTCATTCGTGACGAGTGTGAAGGTATGACCACCGCTCAGTACAAGCTCCTAGTTGCTGATGTGGTTATTGAGCACCTCGCCCCAATCAGGCTCAAATATGAGCAGCTTTTAAATGACAGGGCTCACCTTAATCAATTACTGGATGAAGGTGCTGACAAGGCAAGAGAGATAGCTTCTGCTACGTGGGCAGAAGTGAGGCAGAAAGTTGGCTTGTCTGAGAAAGTGTAAATTTGTCTTATTCCTCCATGTGTAAGCTTGAAGGTCATGAGCATTGTATAATAAATATTTTTATAAATTTATCATAACTGTAATTATGCAAAATTTAAAATTAAGTGCCATAAATACTGGTATAACTTAAAATAGCTTGCTTATTAACCCATATTTCATGGTGATGAACTCAATTTGTGGATGCAACGAGCAATATGAGAGAAAGTGATTGTATTTGTGGGGGGAACTCTACTATATTCCTGGGAAACACATTCTGGTTATCTGTGCAGTTATTAATAGACATTGCTCAGTGTTGGTAAAAATTTGTTATTCATAATTGTACGTGTTGTTCATATGTTTGATGAATACTGTATGTAGATTGATCTATGTGCTTTAATGGTGTGTGCTTGTGTGTCAAGGTGAAACAGGCTGTCCACCTCTTGCTTGATTGGTGTGGCTTCCGTGTGAAGTTAAAAAGTTTTTCTGCTGACAAACTTTTTTTTCTCTCGTCTCCTCTCCTTTGCTCTCCCCCCTCCCCTCTATTGTCCTCTTCTCCCTTGCTCTTTTCCCCCCTCACGAGGGGAGGGAAGCCTCATGAGGGGCTCACTGGTATCAGACTACTCCTTCGGGGGGAAGGGGTTGTGGGTCTATCAAATAATTTGGTGGCATTTAAGGTTAAACCTTCCCAATTAACCTTAACACCCTTGTGGTGTGACCCATGTTGTGGCTCTGGTCAGAGACCATGGGGTTTGTTCCATTCAGCTGAGCTCTAAGAGACTCGACCCCTGGACCCCCACACGTTTGAGAGTCAAATATAAACAATGTTGTTTATATTGTTTTCTCATGAGGGGGAGGGGGGTTATGGGCCTATAATATATAATTTTGGTGGCATTTAATGTTTCGCCTTTCCCAGTTGGAGTTACACGAGGCTATCACATCATGGTTCATTATCATTAGGGACACAATGAATAGGCTTTGTAATTACTAAATGGTGTGTGTGGGGGGGGGGGAAGGGTGTTTGTATGGATTTTGTGAGCTGCGTGGGTGACCTTGCTTTCGCCTCCGTGCTCCCTCCTCCGGTCCCCCCCCCCCCTCTCCCCTATCCACTATCCTGGAATTACGTGCACGAGGAGAGAGAATGACACACAAACGGAATGTGACAAATTAGGTTGGAATTACGTGCGTACACTTGTGCGCAGAAACATTGCCATCGTGTGTGTGGGCAATACTGTACTATAGTCCGTTGTCAGTGTGGGGATTGGTTGTGGTAAAGTTCCCATGGATACAGCATGGTATGCTGTAAACATAGAAGTGTAGTCTACTTTGTACAGTTTATAAACTGCAAAATTACTTTTTTTTTTTGCTGTATTTGGGATTATGGTGTACATACAGTTTGGAAATTTAGGACGGTAAATTTCTGCCTGAAGAGTTGTAGCTAAAATTACTTTGAAATAGCAGGAAGTTTTAAGTGTACTGTACTACAACCTTCCCTTTACGGGCTATTCATGCCCGTGCCACCTCTTGGGTGCCTTAATCTTAATCAATCAATCTTTTCTGAGGCCTGTTTGGTCGTGCCTGATCAGGTATTTTATTGTTGCTTGCAATGCTTTTTGTCCTTATTAATAACCCTTTAATATTTTTGTCTACCCAGAATACTCTCACACTGTATAGTTTTATTTAGGTATTGTATTGAATCAATGTTGGCATTTTGGTAAAAATGAGGAGTTGGTGCTGCAGTACTTGTTCAAGTTTCAAAATTCATCCGACTCGGAATGAGTCGCGGGTAGAATATACCGTATATAGTTGCCTCTGGACCATGGGCAAATGTGATGAATCTCCTTGCTTGTAAATAAAGTTTAAATAATATTGAGGTTGGGTGGGGGAGAAGATGGCTCTTACCTCACATGCTCTCTTCCTGTCAACCTCTCGGTAATGTCAAATCATTGAAACCTTTTACCAGCTGCTTGCACATCTCGCAATATTTTGCTGCACTGTAAACAAGTCTCACGTTTTGAGCTGTGCCTGCTACTTTGTTCCAGCCCTTCTAGGTTATAACTTTATTGTTCGAGAGGCAACCCAGCTGCACACTGCACACAATTCTGCTCTTTGAGAATCTTGGTCATTCTTAATCACTTGAGAAAAGGAGGTAAGGGACGAGGAAAGGGAAAATCAGAATTATGGGATGATGAGTGGGAAGGATAGAACAGCTAAGAGGGGTGCTGAACCAACCGGGCTGTGGTGGGTATGTGGGCCTGCGGGCTGCTCCAAGCAACAGCCTGGTGGACCAAACACAGTCTGGCCTCAGGCTGGGCTTGGAGTAAAAGAGCTCTAAGAACCCCATCAAGCAGAGAGAAGTATAATAATAAAAGGTAAAAATAATAAAAATGACAAGTCTACCTACCTATTGTTAGTTCTGGGAATTAATGTCCCCCATGGTAGATGGGGGGAGGGAGAAGGTATGATGGTAGTTAGGGGGGGAGGGAGAAGGTATGGTGGTAGTTAGGGGGAGGAGGGAGAAGGTATGGTGGTAGTTAGGGGGAGGGAGGGAGAAGGTATGGTGGTAGTTAGGGGGGGAGGAGGGAGAAGGTATGGTGGTAGTTAGGGGGAGGAGGGAGAAGGTATGGTGGTAGTTAGGGGAGGGAGGGAGAAGGTATGGTGGTAGTTAGGGGGGGGAGGGAGAAGGTATGGTGGTAGTTAGGGGGGAGGAGGGAGAAGGTATGGTGGTAGTTAGGGGGGGGGAGGGAGAAGGTATGGTGGTAGTTAGGGGGGAGGGAGAAGGTATGGTGGTAGTTAGGGGGAGGGAGGGAGAAGGTATGGTGGTAGTTAGGGGGGAGGAGGAGAAGGTATGGTGGTAGTTAGGGGGGAGGGAGGGAGAAGGTATGGTGTAGTTAGGGGGGGAGGGGAGAAGGTATGGTGGTAGTTAGGGGGGAGGAGGGAGAAGGTATGGTGGTAGTTAGGGGGGAGGGAGGGAGAAGGTATGGTGGTAGTTAGGGGGGAGGAGAAAGGTATGGTGGTAGTTAGGGGAGGAGGAGAAGGTAGGTTGGTAGTTAGGGGGAGGGAGGGAGAAGTATGGTGTAGTTAGGGGGGAGGAGGGAGAAGGTATGGTGGTAGTTAGGGGGGAGGGAGGGAGAAGGTATGGTGGTAGTTAGGGGTCCCCTAACTACCATCATCACCTTCTCCCTCACCCCCCTATTAACTACCATCATACCTTCTCCAGCCATCCCCCCTAACTACCACCATACCTTCTCCCTCCTTCCCCCTAACTACCACCATACCTTCTCCCTCCTCCCCCCTAACTACCATCATACCGTTCTCCCTCCTCCCCCCTAACTACCATCATCCTTCTTCCCTCCTCCCCCCTACTACCCACCATACCTTCTCCCATCCCCCCCCTAAGCTACCACCATATCCTATCCTCCCGCCTCCCCCCTAACTACCACCATACCTTCGCCCTCCCTCCCCCCTAACTACCACCATACCTCCTCCCCCTCCCCACATAACGACCACGCATAGCGCTGTATCCCTCGCCCCCCCCTAACTAACCACCATACCTGCTCCCTCCTCCCCCTAACTACCCCACCAATACCTTCTCCCTCCCCCCCCTAACTACCACCATACCTTCTCCCTCCCCCCCCCTAACGACCACCAGTAACCTTCTCCAACATCCTCCCCCCTAACTACCACCATATCCTTCTCCCTCTCCCCCCCTAACTACCACCATACCTTCTCCACTCCTCCCCCCTAACTACCACCATACCATTCTCCCTCCCTCCCCCTAACTACCACAACTAACCTTCTCCCTCCTCACCCCCTCAAATAACTACCACCATACTGATTCTCCCTCCCCCCCTAACTACCATCATAACTTCTCCTCCCCCCCCTAACTACCACCATACCTTCTCCCACCCCCTAGACTACCACATACCTATCTCCTCGCTCACCCCCTGAAACTACCACCATACCTTCTCCCTCCTCCCCCCTAACGACCACCATACCTTCTATCCTCCCCCTAACTACCACCATACCTTCTCCCTCCTCCCCCCTAACTACATCATACCTTCTCCCTCACCTCCCCCCTAACTACCATCATACCTTCTCCTCCCTCCCCCTAAAAACTACCACCATACCTTCTCACCTTCCCCCCCTAACTACCACCATACCTTCTCCCTCCTTCCCCCCACTACCATCAGAACCTTCTCCATCTCTCCCTCCTAACTACCACCATACCTTCTCCCTCCTTCCCCCTAACTACCACCATACCTTCTCCCTCCACCCCTAACTACCAGCATACCTTCTCCCTCTCTCCTACAAGTCTCAAAACCCTAAATCTACTGAGCAATTCCTGTACGTCCTCTCCTCCCCCTCCCCCTAAACGACACACCATACCCTTCTCCACTCCCCCTAACTACCACCATACCTTCTCCCTCCTTCCCCCTAACTACCACCATACTTTCTCCCTCCCCCCTAACTACCACCATACCTTCTCCCTCCCCCCCCTAACTACCACCATACCTTCTCCCTCCCCCCCTAACTACCACACCACAACCTTCTTCCCGTCCTCCCCCTAACTACCAAACCATACCTCTGTCTGCCCTCCCCCCCTAACTAACCAACCATACCTTCTCACTCCTCCCCTACTACCACCATACCTTCATCCTCCCCCCCGCTAACTACCACCATACCTTCTCCCTCCCCCCTAACTACCACCATACCTCCTCCCATCCTCCCCCTACCACCACCCATACCTTCGTCCCTCCCCCCCCTAACTACCACCATACCTTCTCCCTCCTTCCCCCTAACTACCACCAATAACAATTCTTCCCTCCTCCCCCCTAACTACCACCACCTTCTCCCTCCCCCCCCTAACTACCACCCCCCCCCCCTTTATATCCCTCCCCCCCCCCTAACTACACACACACACAAAAAAAAACTCACCCCCCCCA
>WNGS01162923.1:3736084-3788953 GCA_020271785.1 Procambarus virginalis | reverse complement strand
AGCCTGTGTTACTGGTGCTCGTAGAGCCTGTGTTACTGGTGTTCGTAGAGGCTGTGATACTGGTGCTCGTAGAGCCTGTGTTACTGGTGCTCGTAGAGCCTGTGTTTACTGGTGCTCGTAGAGCCTGTGATACTGGTGCTCGTAGAGGCTGTGATACTGGTGCTCGTAGAGCCTGTGTTACTGGTGCTCGTAGAGCCTGTGATACTGGTGCTCGTAGAGCCTGTGATACTGGTGCTCGTAGAGGCTGTGATACTGGTGCTCGTAGAGCCGTGATACTGGTGCTCGTAGAGCCTGTGATACTGGTGCTCGTAGAGCCTGTGATACTGGTGCTCCGTAGAGAGCCTGTGTTACGGTGCTCGTAGAGCCGTGTATACTGGTGCTCGTAGAGCCTGTGATACTGGTGCTCGTAGAGCCTGTGATACTGGTGCTCGTAGAGCCTGTGATACTGGTGCTCGTAGAGCCTGTGTTACTGGTGCTCGTAGAGCCTGTGATACTGGTGCTCGTAGAGCCTGTGATACTGGTGCTCATAGAGGCTGTGATACTGGTGCTCGTAGAGCCTGTGTTACTGGTGCTCGTAGAGCCTGTGTTACTGGTGCTCGTAGAGCCTGTGATACTGGTGCTCGTAGAGCCTGTGATACTGGTGCTCGTAGAGCCTGTGTTACTGGTGCTCGTAGAGGCCGTGATACTGGTGCTCGTAGAGCCTGTGATACTGGTGCTCGTAGAGGCCGTGATACTGGTGCTCGTAGAGCCTGTGATACTGGTGCTCGTAGAGCCTGTGATACTGGTGCTCGTAGAGCCTGTGATACTGGTGCTCGTAGAGGCTGTGATACTGGTGCTCGTAGAGGCCGTGATACTGGTGCTCGTAGAGCCTGTGATACTGGTGCTCGTAGAGCCGTGATACTGGTGCTCGTAGAGCCTGTGATACTGGTGCTCGTAGAGCCTGTGTTACTGGTGCTCGTAGAGCCTGTGTTACTGGTGCTCGTAGAGCCTGTGATACTGGTGCTCGTAGAGCCTGTGATACTGGTGCTCGTAGAGCCTGTGATACTGGTGCTCGTAGAGGCTGTGATACTGGTGCTCGTAGAGCCTGTGTTACTGGTGCTCGTAGAGCCTGTGTTACTGGTGCTCGTAGAGGCTGTGATACTGGTGCTCGTAGAGCCTGTGTTACTGGTGCTCGTAGAGCCTGTGTTACTGGTGCTCGTAGAGCCTGTGATACTGGTGCTCGTAGAGCCTGTGTTACTGGTGCTCGTAGAGCCTGTGATACTGGTGCTCGTAGAGGCTGTGATACTGGTGCTCGTAGAGCCTGTGTACTGGTGCTCGTAGAGCCTGTGATACTGGTGCTCGTAGAGGCCGTGATACTGGTGCTCGTAGAGCCTGTGATACTGGTGCTCGTAGAGCCGTGATACTGGTGCTCGTAGAGCCTGTGATACTGGTGCTCGTAGAGCCGTGATACTGGTGCTCGTAGAGCCTGTGATACTGGTGCTCGTAGAGCCTGTGATACTGGTGCTCGTAGAGCCTGTGATACTGGTGCTCGTAGAGCCTGTGTTACTGGTGCTCGCAGAGCCTGTGATACTGGTGCTCGTAGAGCCTGTGATACTGGTGCTCGTAGAGCCTGTGATACTGGTGCTCGTAGAGGCTGTGATACTGGTGCTCGTAGAGGCCGTGATACGGTTCTCGTAGAGCCTGTGATACTGGTGCTCGTAGAGCCTGTGATACTGGTGCTCGTAGAGCCTGTGATACTGGTGCTCGTAGAGCCTGTGATACTGGTGCTCGTAGAGCCTGTGATACTGGTGCTCGTAGAGCCTGTGTTACTGGTGCTCGTAGAGCCTGTTTACTGGTGCTCGTAGAGGCTGTGATACTGGTGCTCGTAGAGCCTGTGATACTGGTGCTCGTAGAGCCTGTGATACTGGTGCTCGTAGAGCCTGTGATACTGGTGCTCGTAGAGCCTGTGATACTGGTGCTCGTAGAGCCTGTGATACTGGTGCTCGTAGAGCCTGTGATACTGGTGCTCGTAGAGCCTGTGATACTGGTGCTCGCAGAGCCTGTGTTACTGGTGCTCGTAGAGGCTGTGATACTGGTGCTCGTAGAGGCTGTGTTACTGGTGCTCGTAGAGGCTGTGATACTGGTGCTCGTAGAGGCTGTGTTACTGGTGCTCGTAGAGCCTGTGATACTGGTGCTCGTAGAGCCTGTGATACTGGTGCTCGTAGAGGCCGTGATACTGGTGCTCGTAGAGCCTTGTTACTGGTGCTCGTAGAGGCTGTGATACTGGTGCTCGTAGAGGCTGTGTTACTGGTGCTCGTAGAGGCTGTGATACTGGTGCTCGTAGAGGCTGTGTTACTGGTGCTCGTAGAGCCTGTGATACTGGTGCTCGTAGAGGCCGTGATACTGGTGCTCGTAGAGGCTGTGATACTGGTGCTCGTAGAGGCCGTGATACTGGTGCTCGTAGAGCCTGTGATACTGGTGCTCGTAGAGCCTGTGATACTGGTGCTCGTAGAGGCTGTGATACTGGTGCTCGTAGAGCCTGTGATACTGGTGCTTGTAGAGTCTGTGATACTGGTGCTCGTAGAGCTGTGATACTGGTGCTCGTAGAGCCTGTGTTACTGGTGCTCGTAGAGCCTGTGATACTGGTGCTCATAGAGCCTGTGATACTGGTGCTCGTAGAGCCTGTGATACTGGTGCTCGTAGAGCCTGTGATACTGGTGGTCATAGAGCCTGTGTTACTGGTGCTCGTAGAGCCTGTGATACTGGTGCTCGTAGGCCTGTGATACTGGTGGTCATAGAGCCTGTGTTACTGGTGCTCGTAGAGCCTGTGATAGCTGTACTTGTAGAGGCTGTTTTTGTTGTGCTTGTTTTTCTACTCACAGAGGTTGTGACTGACGATGCAATAATATTAGACCTAAATGCTCAGCAGTTTCTATGAAATAAGCCACTGAATACTTGGCTAATTGATACCAATATTGGTCTTGTGTTTGTCAAAAGTTTGTTCACCTCATCCAAAACTGTTGCAACATATCACCTCACCTAAGTGCGAGTATATATGACGGATAAGCTGTTTAGAGTTAGCATAAGTAAACTCTGTTTAGTGTTTTCAGGTTACAGTTGTGAGTGTAAACTAAAGTCTTTGAAAATGCAATAAGGCATTATGAAACGCATTCAGCGTTGCGTCAGACTAGAATAAAAATGATTTTTGGAGAATTGATTTTCAATTACCATCGACAGTAAAAAGAAACATACTATATTGAGAAAATTCGTGTTCGAATTATTAATCTTACTTTTTCGGTCATATTTACAATATCAATATCAATATATATATATATATATATATAATATATATATATATATATATATAGTAATATATATAAATGCCTTCTCTAGCTATATAGTACAGAACATATCAATGGTGCTTCTGCAAAGAAATAATCTACATATTTTGTTAATATAATTTGAACACCAATAATTTACATAATGAGGCATGATAATGAAACTTTACTGTACTTGTTGAATAATAGTAATAAACGGTACAAGATTACAATAAGAAATTTGTATATATATTATATTTTTATAATGCTATTGAAGACATGCAGCCGCTCTAAACTAATAACAGAAACACAGTAAAATGTAACTCAGATTAATACGGTTAAAATCCTGGTTCCAAAACTGACAATATGCGATATCACTAGTCGAGCCTGGCCTCAGGCCAGGCTCGGGGAGTAGAAGAACTCTTGAAACCCTCTCCAGGTATGTTCCAGGTATGCACCTGTTATGATTATGGATGCCCTTCACTTTGTATTATGGAAATAAATGGTTGCATGCAATTCACAGTATACTGTAGGGGGGAAAAAAGTCAAATTGTACACAGGCATTGTGATAAAGTTTGTTTTCTAATGGTTAAAACTGTGTATATCATTAGGTTGGGTTAGGTTGAGTTAGAGTTACTTTGGATGAGTTACATCAATTCTAAAATCCAATGGGTTCAAAGTGACTTGTATTCATACTATATTGTACATGCAAACTTAGAAATCCCTCTACCTAACCTATGAAAACCCAGGCCATGAGCCAGGCCCAAAACTGACCACAGAAAAAAAAAATGTTTCAGATATGGGCACTACCTGGATACACCCATCACACACCTACACCCCAGGTGTGTGACCAGGTGTGTAGGTGTGCCTGCAAGACGCTCTTCCACGACGCCAACAGAACAAGGCTGAAGCTAAACTCCAAAATGTTGAAACATTTTCTAAAGCTCAGCAACTGAGAACTTTCACTGTCCAACCCTTCATGAACATAGGAACACTATAGTCTATTATCTCTGTAATAAAAGTGACTTAACATCTAGTGTAAATAAGATAAGGAATTAATTAGGAGGAACTTCCTAATTATCTTCCATGACAGGTAATATAATACTGATCTTGTCTTAGGTTGAGAGCTAGTGTAGGCCCAGACCAGCTTGCACCTCACCACTCCTCTACCCCTCATTAATCACCTCACGCCACCTTCTCACACCTCACTCGTCCCTCACACCTCACTCGACCCTCACACCATCCACCACAAACATTTACAACAAAACACGGAATTAGGTCCTGGGATCAGTGTCAACTTTAAAGGGCCAGACTAGAGGGTGTCGCATTATGTGGCCCCGGAGGCCCCTGGGCGCCTCTGGCAGTGTGGCGGAGACTCCTGAGGGCGAGGGAACCCGAGGAAGACCCACCTTGCACGATGATAACTAATGTGGAGGGGAGGAGGCGGTCAAGGACATGAGAGTCAAAACATCGTAGCCTCCTGCCCGAGTGACGCCATATTTGTTTTGGTTCTGAGGCGCCCACTGCTGCCTCCGCCCACACCCACCAACACGCCCACACCCACGCCCACGCACACCACTCTACACACGGTATAAACTTACATTATAATAAACCATAATAAACCACTTTCATGCAACATTTCTACATAATCAGGGCTTTCCTCTTAACTCATCAGGGTCGACAATTTTATTCCTAAACATAAACTCTTCAAAACATATTTCTTGGCCGGGAAAAATGACAAAATTATCAGTACCATCACCAAAATATTTTTTCGAGTAAGATGATAGATAAAGGGGAGGAGGTTGCGGGTAAAGAGAAGGTGAATGATAAAGTGGAGTTAGCGAGGCGAGGTGTGTTGATGGTGGGCGCGCGTGTGGCGGCCCAGATGTGTGTCGTCTGCCTGGCGGGGGAGTCGCTGATCGATAACCACTCCCAGCCTTTGTCTGCCACCCTCTTCTTCTCTACTTCCTAACATCCCCTACAGTGAGTACGCCTCCGTCTTGCAACCCTTAACGCGGCCTAGGCCCTAGGTAAGCTTCCCCCTCCTCCTCCTGGAGCGTGGCAGTGAGGGGGGAGGGGAGGATCCGCCCCTCCTGTCGTGTCCTCTTGGGCCTGACAAGGGGGCGGCCAGAGGCCCTTCGCTTCATTGATTACCAGTGGCACTAGTGTGGTTGTGGCACCTGTGTGGTTGTGGCACCTGTGTGGTGACCCAGTCTGCTGTTGACGGGGGGAGGGGGGTGCTCTTGACGAGGGGAGGGGGCTCTTGACGGGACGGGAGGAGGGGGGGGGGCTCTTGACGGGACGGGAGGAGGGAGGGGGAGTGCTGGTCTTGATGGGGAGGGGGTGCTGGTCTTGACGGGGAGGGGGGTGCTGGTCTTGACGGGGAGGGGGTGCAAGACATGACGGGGAGAGTGGGGGTGCTCTTGACGGGGAGGGAGGAGGAGGGGTTCTAGTCTTGACGGGGGGTGTTCTTGATGGGGAAGGGTTGCTCTTGATGGGGAGGGGGGCTCTTGACAGGAAGGGAGGAGGGGGTGCTGGTCTTGACAGGGAGGGGGTGCTAGACTTGACGGGGAGGAAGGGGGTTTTCTAGTCATGACGGGGAGGGGAGGTTTTTGTTCTTAAATGGGAGGGGGGGTGCCAGACATGACGGGGTGGGGGGTGCCAGATATGACGGGTTGGGGGTGCTGGTCTCAATGGGGTTGGGGGTGCTGGTCTTGACAGGGTGGCGGGTGCTAGTCTCGAGGGGAGGGGTGTGGGGGACTTGACATTAGTGTGTTTTCTCGACAGGGGTTGTTGTGACGGGTCATTGGGGTCATGCTGGTCGTGACGGGGTCGTTGGGGTCATGCTGGTCGTGACGGGTCGTTGTGGAGGCGTGCTGGTCGTGACGGGTCATTGTGGAGGCGTGCTGGTCGTGACGGGTCGTTGTGGAGGCGTGCTGGTCGTGACGGGTCGTTGGGAGGCGTGCTGGTCGTGACGGTCGTTGTGGAGGCGTGCTGGTCGTGACGGGTCGTTGGGGAGGCGTGCTGGTCGTGACGGGTCGTTGTGGAGGCGTGCTGGTCGTGCCGGGTCGTTGGGAGACATTGCTACTATTGTCTTGGGCCCAAGCACAAATCACTTGGTAATATTTTAATTCCAGCACTTTCTGCAAAGTTACTGTGTATGGTAAATTGTTCATTTGGGTATTGTTTTTAAGCTAAATAGTTGTACTTTATGATGGTATAGTATTTTCAAGAATTCATAAAAGTAAAATAAAATACCAAGGGGAGAAAGTTACCAAATTTGACGTTGAAAATTATGGCTACTGTCGTCATAGGAATGTTCTGGCATTTTGAGCAAAAACAACCGTAGGCATGACAAAAACATTAAAATTAAAGGATTAATAATAAAAAAGGGGCCCCCTAGTTAGTCTAGAACTATTAAAGACAAAGTTTTGAATGATTAGTTGGCTCTTTTCAACCAACCAATGTATTGCAATTTTTTTGGCAACTGTTTTAGATAATTTTATTTTGTATTTGGATTTTTTACAAATCCAAATACTGTACAGTATATAGTGGCACTTTGCAAATCAGGGCCTCACTATAGTGGATTCCTCAAGAAACGAATACACTGATGTGTTGTTGTAATAATTTGTTTTTCGTTCTCTAAGGTATTAATTTTATTTTAATTTATTTCAAATTGTTACACTGTACCTATCATTACATTTATTGGTTAGCTTAAGGACCTGCCAAAGCACTGTTAGTGGTTTTGCATGAACGTAATGCTCAATCACCAGTGTACAATACGTACTTTCACAATATATTTTTTTTGGGGGGGTAAAGAGGATAGAGAGGCATAGGTGAAGGAAAGTTTAGAAGTGGGAATACAGTGAGAGGTATGAAAGCAGGCGGGCTGACAGCCTTGCTGACCTTCACAACCTAATGTACCTACTTGTATGTACTGTAATGTATATATACAGTAAAATAAATAGGTACTTGGGTTTATTTCTGGAAGTATTAGTAACAAGAAACTATTATTATTATTCGGCTTAATTGTGTGTGTGTTAGGCCCCATTCAGATTATGAAGTTCAGTTGTGGTCTTTGTACTATAGAATGAACATAAATTCACTTGAGCATATGCAGGGCATGATGGCTGATCATAGGAATTAGAATCCTATGAGCAGCGTAGAGTAAAAAGTTGCCATGATTAATGTAAAAGGGGGGTGGGGGGTGGCCATGCCAGGCAGCATATATGTATGAATGCATGTGATCTATAGCATGTAGTAGGTATGTTGACCAAACCACACACTAGAAGGTAAAGGGACGCCGACGTTTCGGTCCGTCCTGGACCATTCTCAGTCGATTGTGAGAATGGTCACATTCTCTATTGTGACAATGGTCACAAGCTCACTCAAAATGTGAGTGAGACAATCGACTTGAGAATGGTCCAGGACGGACCGAAACGTCGTCGTCCCTTTACCTTCTACTGTGTGGTCTCGTCAATATACTTTAGCCACATTATTGTGACTCATCGCTGCATGTAGTAGGTACTTCAGGCTTGTCGAGGGTCACAGCTCCCCCCCCTTCCTTAAGGTCTCTCAATTGACCTTGATTACTTACCTGACTACCCATTGACAATTCCGTGGATCAGTGTACCCGTGGCTGGTCTCCTTCCAGGCCTCCTCCTGGTTGCTGGTCTGATCCACAAGGCTGTTTGATGCAGCTGCTTGCATCAGCACCTTCCCTGGGAAGCAACCCCTTTTGGTTATGCAACTCTTTGTACCTATTTACTGCTAGGTGAAAAGTAGCATTAGATGAAAGGAAATATGGTTGACTATTTCTGACCTAACCAGGATTTGAATTGGACATTCCAGATTCCCCGGAAACACAAACCGTAACCGTCTCTATTTTCCGCTTGTTACAACTTGTAATAAAGTTGTTACTACATCTTGGCTTAACGTGTTTGACGTAATAGAACGTTGTTACAACTTGCTATATTGGTTGTTATAACTGGTTAGGTGTTAAAACTTGTTCAAACGTTGTACCAACGTCGTAGTTTCGGTGTGTTTGGCGGGTTGTGAATAGAACAAACTCGACTGTACTACCAAGACCCAATATATTAATATTGTATAGACATATGAAATAGAACTCAAAACAATAGATATAAATTTTAGGAGTTCAGATTCAGGAAAAACTTTGGGTAAATGTTAGTGTGGAAACAGGTTTTATATTAGTTTGCAGTACAGTTGTTGTTTTTTAAGTTCTTACAATAATTACTATTGAGAACTTAATCTTATATGTCAAGGAATGTATAAATGTTTGTATGGACATTTTTGTTAAAGACTGTTTAGCCAATAAGATTTAATTTTTTGTTTGAAATGTTACTTTCCTGATCCAGCAGAACCATTAACCCATTTTGATTAGAGCTAATAGATATATAGCTCAGTGTTAATTTTTAAGTGATTGGTGGATAATTATCAGATGTTAGTAAAAAAAATGAGATTTAAATTATGATTACGCTGTGATTACTCTTGAGGCTCATGGTTCATTGGCCACTTTTAATTGGAAGTGTTAAAGGTACATTGATGGGCCAAAGGACAGGCAATATTTAGAGAAAAACATGTGCATCTAGTTTATTAAAAATATAATTAAAACAACCCATCCTCCGAATTGACAGTACGTTTTAATACTAAGTGTATTAAGTACATTTCCTGACTGTTATACATAGTACATAATTGCACTTACTGGGCTGTTACATTTACCCATCCCCCTCCCTGATTTGTCTCCTCGTTTTCTGTTAGGACACTTGAAATTTAAGATGAAATTTTAAAGTTCAGTTGCTATGAACAAGTTTTAAATATTAGGATTTTCTTTTTCACTTTAATTAAACAATAGAGATTTTATACAAAATTTGAAAATATCCGAGTTACTTTACAATTTATTGAAATATTTTAGTTTTGTTTTATTTGTTTATAAAACTGTAATATCAATATAGCTATAGGTTAAGTAATAGTTATAATTAAGATGCAATAAATGCTTATCTTCACAAAACTAAGACGGTTAGGTTAGGTCGTGGTTTTCTATTGAGCTTTTAGGCAAACTCAAATATTCACAATATTTAGACAGTACAATTTAATACTAAATGTAAATAAGTACAATTCTTGACTGTCGTAGTACATAATTGCACTTATGGGGCTGTGTACATTTACCTCCCCATTTTTGGAGGACAGGCTGAATTAAAAATGTATACAGTACTGTATGTTGAAATGAGCATTGTAATGGTGGAGAGACTTGTAACCTGGCCACTGTGAAATGAAAAGTGCTAAGTTGGTACAATCATGTTTCCAGCAGGACTGAGGAGGATGTTGCCCCAGAGAAGACTACTGACGATGCTGGGGCTTGGCTCAGGAGGAGTGTGCACACCAGCATCTTTCCTCGGCAGTGGTCTGTGCCGCTCTCCATTGTACCAGAGCTGGATGGTGCCCCCGGGTTTTATCTGGTTGCTCTTACAACTTGTCGACAAAATGTGAAAACCTCATTTATAAATTGGAGGCTCTTCAAAAATACCAGAATTCGTAGATTTCACTCTAGTAGTGTTTGGAGAAAATGACTGGGTAGCAATTTCAGTAAGTCGACAAGGAGACCATTTTCTCAGGCATCCAGCCAACTGGTGTTTTTACACCTTGGCAACTATTTTGGGGCTTGTGCAACGATGGGTGGAGCTGCAGAGAGAGTGGTGAAAATGTTATATTTTCTGTGGTTGATCTCACTCCATACTTACCTCAGGACCCAAAGACCCTTTCTCTCAAATTATATCTATGGGCCTTCACTTATTGCGTGTGGAGTAGAGACTTCACGGGCCATTCTCTTTCAGCAATCCAGAGTAATCGAACATGCTCAGCTAAACTGGGTTCTTAGCTGCTTGACTACCATGGCTAGGCTTGGCCACCTTCCTCAGTATAGGAAAAAGTCTTCACTGTTAAAGGAGATCCCTCTGGGTTTATATGTTTATCCGTGTTGCAGGCAGCCGACATATTGCTGTATCGAGCTACTCACGTCCTGTGGGGGATGATCAACGACAACACATTCAGTGGCAACTCACCTGGGGCGGTTTTTAATAACAAGTTTGGTCACACCTTTGTCGTGCCTCACTCAATGGTGTATGACGACTCCAAAGCGGGGTGAGAAGAGCCTCAGGCAACCTAGCAAAAAGATTGTCGAAGTCGGGAAAAGGATCCCAAGAGTAGAATAAATATTACGGATACTCCAGATGAAATTAGGGAAAAATTTAAGAAAGCCGTTACAGACTTTACCTCTGCCGTATACTTCGATGAAGAATCCCGGCCTGGGGGGTGTCCAATTTGATGGCAATACACAGAGCAGTGTAGGACAAGAACTTCGACGTCATTCGTGACGAGTGTGAAGGTATGACCAACGCTCAGTACAAGCTCCTAGTTGCTGATGTGGTTATTGAGCACCTCGCCCCAATCAGGCTCAAATATGAGCAGCTTTTAAATGACAGGGCTCACCTTAATCAATTACTGGATGAAGGTGCTGACAAGGCAAGAGAGATAGCTTCTGCTACGTGGGNCACTCATCCTGTGAGTGGACACACCGCCATAGTGACACAGTATTGGGCAGCGTCACTCATCCTGTGAGTGGACACACCCACCATAGTGACAGTATTGGGCAGCGTCACTCATCCTTTGAGTGGACACACCGCCATAGGACAGTATTGGGCAGCGTCACTCATCCTGTGAGTGGACACACCGCCATAGTGACAGTATTGGGCAGCGTCACTCATCCTGTGAGTGGACACACCGCATAGTGACAGTATTGGGCAGCGTCACTCATCCTGTGAGTGACACACCGCCATAGTGACAGTATTGGGCAGCGTCACTCATCCTGTGAGTGGGGACACACGCATAGTGACAGTATTGGGCAGCGTCACTCATCCTGTGAGTGGACACAACGCCATAGTGACAGTATTGGGCAGCGTCACTCATCCTGGAGTGGACACACCGCCATAGTGACAGTATGGGACAGCGTCACTCATCCTGTGAGTGGACACACGCCATAGTGACAGTATTGGACAGCGTCACTCATCCTGTGAGTGGACACACCCCATAGTGACAGTATTGGACAGCGTCACTCATCCTGTGAGTGGACACACCGCCATAGTGACAGTATTGGACAGCGTCACTCATCCTGTGAGTGGACACACCGCCATAGTGACAGTATTGGGCAGCGTCACTCATCCTGTGAGTGGAACCACCGCCATAGTGACAGTATGGGCAGCGTCACTCATCCTGTGAGTGGACACACCGCCATAGTGACAGTATGGGCAGCGTCACCTCTCCTGTGAGTGGACACACCACCATAGTGACAGTACGGGACAGCGTCATCATCCTGGAGTGGACACACCACCATAGTGACAGTATTGGACAGCGTCACTCATCCTGTGAGTGACACACCGCCATAGTGACAGTATTGGGCAGCGTCACTCATCCTGTGAGTGGACACACCGCCATAGTGACAGTATTGGGCAGCGTCACTCATCCTGTGAGGGGACCACCGCCATAGTGACAGTATTGGGCAGCGTCACTCATCCTGTGAGTGGACACACCGCCATAGTGACCGTATTGGGCAGCGTCACTCATCCTGTGAGAGTGGACCACCGCCATAGTGACAGTATTGGCAGCGTCACTCATCTGTGAGTGGACACACCGCCATAGTGACAGTATTGGGCAGCGTCACTCATCCTGTGAGTGGAACACCGCCATAGTGACAGTATTGGCAGCGTCACTCATCCTGTGAGTGGACACACCGCCATAGTGACAGTATTGGGCAGCGTCACTCATCCTGTGAGTGGACACACCGCCATAGTGACAGTATTGGGCAGCGTCACTCATCCTGTGAGTGGACACACCGCCATAGTGACAGTATTGGGCAGCGTCACTCATCCTGTGAGTGGACACACCACCATAGTGACAGTATTGGGCAGCGTCACTCATCCTGTGAGTGGACACACACCGCCATAGTGACAGTATTGGGCAGCGTCACTCATCCTGTGAGTGGACACACCGCCATAGTGACAGTATTGGGCAGCGTCACTCATCCTGTGAGTGGACACACCACCATAGTGACAGTATTGGGCAGCGTCACTCATCCTGTGAGTGGACACACCGCCATAGTGACAGTATTGGGCAGCGTCACTCATCCTGTGAGTGGACACACCGCCATAGTGACAGTATTGGGCAGCGTCACTCATCCTGTGAGTGGACACACCACCATAGTGACAGTATTGGGCAGCGTCACTCATCCTGTGAGTGGACACACCACCATAGTGACAGTATTGGGCAGCGTCACTCATCCTGTGAGTGGACACACCGCCATAGTGACAGTATTGGGCAGCGTCACTCATCCTGTGAGTGGACACACCGCCATAGTGACAGTATTGGGCAGCGTCACTCATCCTGTGAGTGGACACACCGCCATAGTGACAGTATTGGGCAGCGTCACTCATCCTGTGAGTGGACACACCGCCATAGTGACAGTATTGGGCAGCGTCACTCATCCTGTGAGTGGACACACCGCCATAGTGACAGTATTGGGCAGCGTCACTCATCCTGTGAGTGGACACACCGCCATAGTGACAGTATTGGGCAGCGTCACTCATCCTGTGAGTGGACACACCGCCATAGTGACAGTATTGGGCAGCGTCACTCATCCTGTGAGTGGACACACCGCCATAGTGACAGTATTGGGCAGCGTCACTCATCCTGTGAGTGGACACACCGCCATAGTGACAGTATTGGGCAGCGTCACTCATCCTGTGAGTGGACACACCACCATAGTGACAGTATTGGGCAGCGTCACTCATCCTGTGAGTGGACACACCGCCATAGTGACAGTATTGGGCAGCGTCACTCATCCTGTGAGTGGACACACCGCCATAGTGACAGTATTGGGCAGCGTCACTCATCCTGTGAGTGGACACACCGCCATAGTGACAGTATTGGGCAGCGTCACTCATCCTGTGAGTGGACACACCGCCATAGTGACAGTATTGGGCAGCGTCACTCATCCTGTGAGTGGACACACCGCCATAGTGACAGTATTGGGCAGCGTCACTCATCCTGTGAGTGGACACACCGCCATAGTGACAGTATTGGGCAGCGTCACTCATCCTGTGAGTGGACACACCGCCATAGTGACAGTATTGGGCAGCGTCACTCATCCTGTGAGTGGACACACCGCCATAGTGACAGTATTGGGCAGCGTCACTCATCCTGTGAGTGGACACACCGCCATAGTGACAGTATTGGGCAGCGTCACTCATCCTGTGAGTGGACACACCGCCATAGTGACAGTATTGGGCAGCGTCACTCATCCTGTGAGTGGACACACCGCCATAGTGACAGTATTGGGCAGCGTCACTCATCCTGTGAGTGGACACACCGCCATAGTGACAGTATTGGGCAGCGTCACTCATCCTGTGAGTGGACACACCGCCATAGTGACAGTATTGGGCAGCGTCACTCATCCTGTGAGTGGACACACCGCCATAGTGACAGTATTGGGCAGCGCCACTCATCCTGTGAGTGGACACACCGCCATAGTGACAGTATTGGGCAGCGTCACTCATCCTGTGAGTGGACACACCGCCATAGTGACAGTATTGGGCAGCGTCACTCATCCTGTGAGTGGACACACCGCCATAGTGACAGTATTGGGCAGCGTCACTCATCCTGTGAGTGGACACACCGCCATAGTGACAGTATTGGGCAGCGTCACTCATCCTGTGAGTGGACACACCGCCATAGTGACAGTATTGGGCAGCGTCACTCATCCTGTGAGTGGACACACCGCCATAGTGACAGTATTGGGCAGCGTCACTCATCCTGTGAGTGGACACACCGCCATAGTGACAGTATTGGGCAGCGTCACTCATCCTGTGAGTGGACACACCGCCATAGTGACAGTATTGGGCAGCGTCACTCATCCTGTGAGTGGACACACCGCCATAGTGACAGTATTGGGCAGCGTCACTCATCCTGTGAGTGGACACACCGCCATAGTGACAGTATTGGGCAGCGTCACTCATCCTGTGAGTGGACACACCGCCATAGTGACAGTATTGGGCAGCGTCACTCATCCTGTGAGTGGACACACCGCCATAGTGACAGTATTGGGCAGCGTCACTCATCCTGTGAGTGGACACACCGCCATAGTGACAGTATTGGGCAGCGTCACTCATCCTGTGAGTGGACACACCGCCATAGTGACAGTATTGGGCAGCGTCACTCATCCTGTGAGTGGACACACCGCCATAGTGACAGTATTGGGCAGCGTCACTCATCCTGTGAGTGGACACACCGCCATAGTGACAGTATTGGGCAGCGTCACTCATCCTGTGAGTGGACACACCGCCATAGTGACAGTATTGGGCAGCGTCACTCATCCTGTGAGTGGACACACCGCCATAGTGACAGTATTGGGCAGCGTCACTCATCCTGTGAGTGGACACACCGCCATAGTGACAGTATTGGGCAGCGCCACTCATCCTGTGAGTGGACACACCGCCATAGTGACAGTATTGGGCAGCGTCACTCATCCTGTGAGTGGACACACCGCCATAGTGACAGTATTGGGCAGCGTCACTCATCCTGTGAGTGGACACACCGCCATAGTGACAGTATTGGGCAGCGTCACTCATCCTGTGAGTGGACACACCACCATAGTGACAGTATTGGGCAGCGTCACTCATCCTGTGAGTGGACACACCGCCATAGTGACAGTATTGGGCAGCGCCACTCATCCTGTGAGTGGACACACCGCCATAGTGACAGTATTGGGCAGCGTCACTCATCCTGTGAGTGGACACACCGCCATAGTGACAGTATTGGGCAGCGTCACTCATCCTGTGAGTGGACACACCGCCATAGTGACAGTATTGGGCAGCGTCACTCATCCTGTGAGTGGACACACCGCCATAGTGACAGTATTGGGCAGCGTCACTCATCCTGTGAGTGGACACACCGCCATAGTGACAGTATTGGGCAGCGTCACTCATCCTGTGAGTGGACACACCGCCATAGTGACAGTATTGGGCAGCGTCACTCATCCTGTGAGTGGACACACCGCCATAGTGACAGTATTGGGCAGCGTCACTCATCCTGTGAGTGGACACACCGCCATAGTGACAGTATTGGGCAGCGTCACTCATCCTGTGAGTGGACACACCGCCATAGTGACAGTATTGGGCAGCGTCACTCATCCTGTGAGTGGACACACCGCCATAGTGACAGTATTGGGCAGCGCCACTCATCCTGTGAGTGGACACACCGCCATAGTGACAGTATTGGGCAGCGTCACTCATCCTGTGAGTGGACACACCGCCATAGTGACAGTATTGGGCAGCGTCACTCATCCTGTGAGTGGACACACCACCATAGTGACAGTATTGGGCAGCGTCACTCATCCTGTGAGTGGACACACCACCATAGTGACAGTATTGGGCAGCGTCACTCATCCTGTGAGTGGACACACCACCATAGTGACAGTATTGGGCAGCGTCACTCATCCTGTGAGTGGACACACCGCCATAGTGACAGTATTGGGCAGCGTCACTCATCCTGTGAGTGGACACACCACCATAGTGACAGTATTGGGCAGCGCCACTCATCCTGTGAGTGGACACACCGCCATAGTGACAGTATTGGGCAGCGCCACTCATCCTGTGAGTGGACACACCGCCATAGTGACAGTATTGGGCAGCGTCACTCATCCTGTGAGTGGACACACCGCCATAGTGACAGTATTGGGCAGCGCCACTCATCCTGTGAGTGGACACACCGCCATAGTGACAGTATTGGGCAGCGTCACTCATCCTGTGAGTGGACACACCGCCATAGTGACAGTATTGGGCAGCGTCACTCATCCTGTGAGTGGACACACCGCCATAGTGACAGTATTGGGCAGCGTCACTCATCCTGTGAGTGGACACACCACCATAGTGACAGTATTGGGCAGCGTCACTCATCCTGTGAGTGGACACACCGCCATAGTGACAGTATTGGGCAGCGTCACTCATCCTGTGAGTGGACACACCGCCATAGTGACAGTATTGGGCAGCGTCACTCATCCTGTGAGTGGACACACCACCATAGTGACAGTATTGGGCAGCGTCACTCATCCTGTGAGTGGACACACCGCCATAGTGACAGTATTGGGCAGCGTCACTCATCCTGTGAGTGGACACACCGCCATAGTGACAGTATTGGGCAGCGCCACTCATCCTGTGAGTGGACACACCGCCATAGTGACAGTATTGGGAAGCGTCACTCATCCTGTGAGTGGACACACCGCCATAGTGACAGTATTGGGCAGCGTCACTCATCCTGTGAGTGGACACACCGCCATAGTGACAGTATTGGTCAGCGTCACTCATCCTGTGAGTGGACACACCGCCATAGTGACAGTATTGGACAGCGCCACTCATCCTGTGAGTGGACACACCACCATAGTGACAGTATTGGGCAGCGTTACTCATCCTGTGAGTGGACACACCGCCATAGTGACAGTATTGGTCAGCATCACTCATCCTGTGAGTAAACACACCGCCATATAGTGACAGTATTGGGTAGCGTACTCATCCTGTGAGTGGACACACCGCCAGTGACAGTATTGGGCAGCACCACTCATCCTGTGAGTGGACACACCACCATAGTGACAGTATTGGGCAGCGTCACTCATCCTGTGAGTGGACACACCGCCATAGTGACAGTATTGGGCAGCACCACTCATCCTGTGAGTGGACACACCTCCATAGTGACAGTATTGGGCAGCGTTACTCATCCTGTGAGTGGACACACCGCCATAGTGACAGTATTGGGCAGCGTCACTCATCCTGTGAGTGGACACACCGCCATAGTGACAGTATTGGGCAGCACCACTCATCACATAGTGACAGTATTGGGCAGCGCCACTCATCCTGTGAGTGGACACACCACCATAGTGACAGTATTGGGCAGCGCCACTCATCCTGTGAGTGGACACACCACCATAGTGACAGTTTTGGGCAGCACCACTCATCCTGTGAGTGGACACACCACCATAGTGACAGTATTGGACAGCGCCACTCATCCTGTGAGTGGACACGCCATAGTGGCAGTATTGGGCAGCGTCACTCATCCTGTGAGTGAACACACCGCCATAGTGACAGTATTGGGCAGCGCCACTCATCCTGTGAGTGGACACACCGCCATATAGTGACAGTATTGGGTAGCGTTACTCATCCTGTGAGTGGACACGCCGCCAGAGACAGTATTGGGCAGCACCACTCATCCTGTGAGTGGACACACCGCCATAGTGACAGTATTGGGCAGCGCCACTCATCCTGTGAGTGAACATACTGCCATAGTGATAGCATTGGGCAGTGTCACTGTATCCTGCGAGTGAAGATACCACCATAGTGACAGGATTGTGCATTATTACTCATCCTGTGAGTGAACACACCACCATAGTAACAGTACTAGGCAGTGTCACTCATCCTGTAAGTTAACATACAGACATAGTGACAGTACTGGGCAGTGTCACTCATCCTGTGAGTGGACACACCACCATAGTGACAGTACTGGGCAGTGTCACTCATCCTGTGAGTGGACACACCACCACAGTGACAGTATTGGGCACTGCCACTCATCCTGTGAATGAACACACACACCATAGTCGCAGTACTGGGCAGCGTTACTCATCCCGTGAGTGAACATTTACCTGAATTTACGTGAGTGCCATAAATAGTCTTGAGGCCTCGACGAGGACAGGAAGTCGGCAGCTTGTCAAAGCTCCTAATTTGCTAGGATGATTTTTTCCCACCCAAGTTTAAAATTTAAAATTTGTTTGGCAGTTACGGCTTCGGCGGGTAGGCGGTTCCACTGGTTAATAACCCTGTGGGTGAAAGAGCATCTGTTCTCAGTTCTACATTGTGGGACTTGTTGAGCTTGCAACGGTTGTTCCTTGTTTGTGTTACATCTCACCTTTTGAAGATGTCCGGATCAATATCCTTCAAACTGTTCAGCATTTTATAAGTTTCGATGAGATCCGCCGTGTCATGCATGGTTTGCAGTGTTGTTATCCCTGTGGCCATCAACCGTTCATGGTATGAGTTGACACAGTTCTGGAATGATTTTTTGTTGCCCCAGTGTTGCACTTTCTCCAGAGTAGCAATGTCTTTCTGAAGATGAAGTCTCCATACCTGGATGAAATAATCCAGGTGGGGGCACACAAGTGATTTATACATACGAATGACTTACCTTTCACGCTGGACTTGTGATCCTGTGGTCCTGGGTTCGATCCCAGGCGCCGGCGAGAAACATTGGGCAGAGTTTCTTTCACTCTATGCCCCTGTTACCGAGCAGTAAAATAGGTACCTGGGTGTTAGTCAGCTGTCACGGGCTGCTTCCTGGGGGTGGAGGCCTGGTCGAGGACCGGGCCGCGGGGACACTATAAAAAAGCCCCGAAATCATCTCAAGATAACCTTCTTTTCCTGAAAGGTAAAGGTACGCTTGATTATTCCAAGGGTTTGGTTTACTTTTTTTACTGCCGCTCCCTTCTTGTGCAACTTTTAGCCAATGATGAATTCTGACTCTAATATCCTTTTCTTCATCAATCTGCTATAAGATAATGGTATTAATTTGGTAGTTGTGATGTGGGTTGTTATGCCCCACATGCAAGGTCTTCCATTTGTCGATATTAAAAAGTATTTGCCAGTCTGACCATTTGTGGAGTTCATGTAGATCTCTCTGTCTGGCATATTCATAAAACTTTTTTATATCAGACTTTGTTAAATTAAATGCGAGGTACACACACACACAAATTTGTATATAGAAATAAAATCATTCAGATTGGATTTTATTTATTTATATAAACAGCAAGTATGTGATAAACATTAAAATTTGACAACAAATGTTATGTTTGAGATCTGTATGAGCAAAACACTAATATCCCGAGAATCCTGAAAAAATAATAAATTTACAGTACCTTAAAAGAAAATAATGAAAGAGAAAAGATCATGGCCAATGTTTGAGCCTGACTAGCTAATCCTTGGGCCACCTTCACAAAAGACAGTACAGGTAGTCATCCTCGTACAGCAACCACCAACGCCAATGCGAGTCTGGCTCACATTCACAATGTTACGCTAACACCTCATAACCCACCATTGTACACAGCATAAAATGTGCAGCACTGCACTCTGACTCACAAAGTTAGTTTATATCTTGGGGTTTCTCAAAACATATTTACGGGTACAGAGAAGTGCGTCATTAGGAATTGTGGTACGTTTTCAGTTCCTGTTGGTGATATGGCTTAGTGCAAACTTTTCTTGGCAATTTGTAATAAAAGATTCCACAATGTTAAGACATACATACCAACAGTGCAATTAAAACAAAATTGGTTAAAACTTATAAGTTCGTCTAATCTGCTGATGAACATTTGACATGATTAGAAGCGATGTAAATCATCCCATTTTCAACCTATTTTATGCTTTAATATTTGTATTTAGAATTGACACAAATTGTGAATAGAACACTTGACCACATGTGCCTCAGTTGGTTCTATAGTTCTGAGAATGTATCACTGCCGCATTTCCTGAACACAGCCCAGTATCACATAAAACGTTTTGTGCTTGAGTGCAAAATTCCAGGACATAGACCTGTAAAATCAATAACAAATAACAGTTACAAACTGCAAAATATTCTAGCTTAAACAAAATGTTTTCTTAACCAGTGACACCACCAAGGAAAAGAAATGTTTACATTTGTGTATAAAACACAGAGATCTACAAATTCACTTATGAAAGACATCATAGGCCAAAGTATTTTATTTTTTTTAATGGAAATCCCGAACTTTACCACAAGGGGTTCGGCAAGAGTTAACAACCACGGGTGCTGACACTATTATGAATGGCCAAGCTGGGTTCTCATTTTAAAAATATCGCCTTTTATATATCGAAGGTTGCATCGTTAAAATAACTTTCGTTTCGCAAACAATGATTTGCTGAAAGACTTCTTAGTCCAGTATACAATAAAGATTTGACATTCTACAAAGGGATATGCTTATTATGATTCCACAGCTTAAAAAAGATTAATCATCAACATTTGGATGGACACAAGACTGGAGAACACAATTCTGTAGATAGTGAGCAAGATTGAGCCAGACTCAAATAAGTCTACACTTCAGAAAACTATATGTACACCAACTGAAGGCAGTCATCTAGTGGCTAAACTTTTCATAAACATTCTTAAAATCTCACCTAATATTCTAAACAAATATCTGAGCACCGATTCTTCGTAGGAGAAATATTAATTTTGTCCCGTTTCCATCTTGAGTGGAAGCCGCATCTCAAAGTTGGCTGTCACATCTCCAACTTGCTGGGCCTCCACTGCCAAGGAATGCCAGACAGCTTTATTGTGACGAGTTACTCTGGCCAGGTTGACTAGCAAGCTGCGCCAGGTGACAACCCACCACCTCTCCCTTCTTGTTTCCCACCAGTAACTGAAACACAAATGGATTACATAAAAATTAATAGTGTATACATTTCTTGTTACCGAGTTTGAAGATCTTATTTTAGCATCTCTCCACCTAAACCCTGACACGTGTTGTACACTTTAACCAGCTTGAGGAACCAAGCTAGGACTACACTGATGGTAAACAAAACAAGTGATAAAGGTAAAGAATAAATATAAACGTATGCACACAAAGCCAAAGCCAATGGAAACTGAGCATAAAATTTAATTGGCCTAATCAAAATGTCTAAAGTTACAAAGTACACATATTACAGAAAGTTATTAGCTCTCAAGCATTCACAATTTGAGTCTCGAATTCAGTGTGTAATGCTATAAATAGGTTCAGATTAAAATGATTAAAAGTTAGAAATACAGAAAAATTGATAGTGCCATTGGTACTTAATGCCCCTACCTTTACATGATACGATGGCATAATTGGTCACGTTGATGACAACACACACAAATCTAGAGAAAATGTTTACTCCCATTCATCCCGAATAATCTTGGGGTCTTCAGTCTCATATTTTCTCTTAATGACAATTGTGTGTGTTTCATTAACTGGACATTGTTAACTTGCACAAGGAGAGCCCAATAGGCTCAAGAATCTGTATACCAGTTGATTGACAGTCAAGAGGCGTGACCAAAGAGCCAAAGGTCAACCCCCCTCCCAAGCATAACTAGGTGAGTACAGCAATGAATAACTTGGAGAGAGAGTGAGAGAGTTCAGGCTGGCACTATGTGGGTGACCTGTGCAGGTGGGGAAACAGGGAGCTGTTGTGTGGGTGTTTACCTATCTGGGATCTAATCTAGCAATTTGTGCCCTGTCTCCCCGTATTTGTGCTTCATGCATTTCAATTCTCAAGTTCAAATTATAAATGTTAAATGTTTAATTGAATTTCAGCACTGGATAATGAGTGAGGAAGGAACCAATAAGGAGGGTTGGCATGATGAGTGTGGGAGGAAGTGGGTTGTTTATGTATACAGCTTATGACAAGTGGTAGGGAAGAAGGCTAGGTAGCAACAACTAACGATGCACGAGTTAATGTTATCTTGAGGTTATCTTGAGATGATTTCGGGGCTTTAGTGTTCCCGCGGCCCGGTCCTCGACCAGGCCTCCACCCCAGGAAGCAGCCCGTGACAGCTGACTAACACCCAGGTACCTATTTACTGCTAGGTAACAGGGGCATAGGGTGAAAGAAACTCTGCCCATTGTTTCTTGTCGGCGCCTGGGATCGAACCCACGACCACAGGATCACAAGTCCCACGTGCTGTCCGCTTGCCCCGGCCGAGAGTTTGCCATAGTTTGCATAGCTGTACGACAACTTATGAGACTTATAAGGGAGCCGGTCGGCCGAGTGGACAGCACGCTGGACTTGTGATCCTGTGGTCCTGGGTTCGATCCCAGGCGCCGGCGAGAAACAATGGGCAGAGTTTCTTTCACCCTATGCCCCTGTTACCTAGCAGTAAAATAGGTATCTGGGTGTTAGTCAGCTGTCACGGGCTGCTTCCTGGGGGTGGAGGCCTGGTCGAGGACCGGGCCGCGGGGACACTAAAGCCCCGAAATCATCTCAAGATAACCTATGCACCTATCCTTATGAAGCAGTTGCTTGCTGCTGTAAACGATCTGTTTAGCACTGGCTGTGGCACCCTATATATAACAGTATATACATAACACAAATACCCTTAACACAAACAAAATTATGTACAGTACTGTACAGTACATACATAATGAATATACACATTAGTGGCTAACCACATGCAAACTCCAAATAAATACTTACCCTGTCTTTATACAATGCTGAGCAAATGAAAATTTTATTTGTAGCTTCAACCGGTATTCTTTGTAAAAGCTGGCCAGTCTGTGAAGAAACAAGTTCTGAGTGTATGAAAAGTGCATTAAGAGTTGATTCACTTGTTCATAATTATCCATTATCAATATAGATGAGTCTATATTCCCTTTGTAGATGAAAAGTCTCAATAACATGGCTGAATAATGTTGACCAAACCACACACTAGAAATTGAAGAGACGACGATGTTTCGGACCGTCCTGGACCACAATCGACTTGCTAATGGTCCAGGATGGACCGAAACGTCGTCGTCTTCAATTTCTAGTGTGTGGTTTGGCCAACATATATTCCCTTTCCCTAAGTAAGATTTCACTGCTATAGCAGGAGCAAATCATGCAGGGTGATAGTCTAGGTACAAGTGTACAGGGATCTTATCTAATGTCCTCACAGGCTCAAACTAGTACTTATGACCACTGGCATCTGCCTAAATGAGCTATAAATACACAAATTCACATAGCCTCCTTGGCAACCCAGAGATCACACTGGCTCTCCACTTGTTTCTTTAGCATGACTATAGTCGGAGAGGATGTGTCGAGGCTTTGGATAGTGGATCGTATTTTGATTCAGATGTTTTAACTTAATTTGTAGGAGGAATAGGCAGTTGCATGAGTCAACCAGTAATATAGGAACTTCCTTAATCTTGGGGTTGCCAAAAGAGGGTATGTAGAAGCTTTGAGTATTTATGAATGCAAGTTTTCTACAGCTCACTAGAACCAGTATGACCGTTCAGGGATTTAGGAAAGTTCCCTGTGGCACTTGTACCTAGAATGACGCTCTGCCCACCACATGACAGTAGAAGCTTACCACAGGGGCAAGCAAAGTGGGAGAGCTCAGAAATGCATTATAAACAATTGCACAATGCATACAAATGTGTGTATAGTCAGAATAAAAACTTACATTTAAGTAATCGTTAAAATTTTTTTAATGTCTCCTTGTTAAGTGCAATAATTGACACTTATTACATTATCCCAGTTATATATATAATATTCATCAAACAGGGGCTTGTTATACTCAATATCAATAAACATACAGCCAGGCAAAATACTCGGACGAGTCCATCATAACACGTGGCAACGAGGCGACCTTTGTAGATGCTGAGACACGACACGTCAGCCTCACTTGCTATGTGTCCTCTGCTGCTACCCGTCTGTGAAAACAACATTTAAATGTTCAATTGTTTGAAAACGCAGTAAATAAAATATTGTATATACAAATTACATGCTGCATTTTGTTTTACAAAATAATAAGTTTTAAAGAGCACGTATGAATGTTAAGAAATGAAATAGTATTTATGTAATACACTCATGTGAGGAATGTGTACCATCCCATCATCTGTAAGAGCTCAACCTTGTTTTCTGGGAAAGTCCCCTGGAGGCTCCTTGAAGCTATCAAGCTGAGACTGCTCCACACTTGAAGCCACATCAGTTGTAGAACTTCTGTTTGGCCTCCTGAGGACCAGAGCCAGAACCTGGCACCCTCCTCACAGAGGTGCAGGGAACGAGTGACAAGTTGGAAAAGCGTAGAGAAAATCCCCAAGGCTTTACAGACAACTAGACGATTCACAGAAGAGTTAAACTCAAAACTACCAAAATTCCAGAAACAATTCAGAAATAGTAATGAAGCACACATGCCAGTTGGACAGGGTGAGGCAGGGATCTGACCCGAAATAAGATGCGGGTAAACAAGTGAGGCAGCCACACACTCAACCATCCAAGGCTTCTATGGAAAAAAGCATTCTTAAAGTTTAAGATCACAACACTAAACAACAACAACATAAAACAGTGAAAGATTAAGCAAAAAATGAGGTAGAGGAAGAGTAACAACATGAGTAGACATAGAAATTAAATTGTAGAACTGAAAGAAGGAGTTGGAAACAAAGCAAGGAACAAGGAGAGAATACAGGAGAGGAAGAAGGGGCTGGCTGAACACCCAAAAGCACCAGTGGGACAAGCAGGCTCAACTGCCTCTGCGCCCGAATCAGAAGGGGTAACCCTCAGAGCCGCCCGAGCCACATCCCAAACTAAACCCCGCCCTGAACCAGGAACCCTCAGACGTCACCGGGTTGGAACAGGGGGGGAAAGAAGAGACGGCCAAACCCCAACTGGAAGGAGGTGCGGACAAAACCAAGGGAGAAGTTACCCAACACCTTCAGGTCCAGGGCTTTAACCAGCAAAGGAGTAGTAGCTCTGGGGCAGCCAACCAGACACAATCCAGACCACTGCAAACCATGACACAAAGTGGTTACAAACTGAAAAGCCCCAAGAAGAGGGCCATCAGAAGAGCATATGGGGAGAACAACCCCTACATGACTCAGTATCGATGGTGTCACTGAACCAACAGGGAACTTGGAGGCTGGAGGACTGAATGGCATCACGTAGCAAGGACACTGAACAACCCTGAAGTTTGCATAAGATGAGCGCAGAAACACAGGGGTGCAAACAGGACGACCACCGAACCTGCAGGGGATTTTTGGGGTCCGAAACAATTGACTAAATGGGACACTCAGGCACTGAGACACTATGCCGGACTTGATGAGAAAATGTGTTGTTGAATCTATACAAAAGCAATATATCCCCTGTTTGGCATATATCCCCCCCCTTTTTTTTGCCTTCCTCAACAAAGGTATAGAAACGTCATAGTATGCGAACACAGGCTGGCTCCTGCGGCTAGGAAGGTCTACCTCAGTGTGTTACAGTAGAGCAAGCTAATACCCAGTATGCCCCACACCAGCCAATGTCACTCCCAACCTAAGTAAAGGCAGGAAAGTGGGAAAACACCTGAACCTCCAAACATGCAGAAGGCTTGGGGGCTTGACTATTCTGGCCAAGAGGCAGAATAGTCAAGAGTAAAACCCCAAGCATGCAGAGGGCAGAGCTGCTGCTCTGGGCAAGGAACCCAGGTCAGCAGCTTTGCTCTCTAGGAAAAGAATCAGAAATTTTCAGAAACATTAAATTAAATTTAAAACATATTATAGTTATTACTGATACTACAATACTTTAAAATACTTGAATGAATCCCTGTGGACTTACCATCATCTTAAAGTTAAGGAAATTGCTATAAAAGCATGACATTTTTAAGTGTAGTATACATTAAGAGATAAAGAAACTAACCGTAAAGTCATAATACACAATGGCCTTGTTTGAGCCACCAGTGTAGAGAAGTCCTCCGTGTGACACAGTTGCATACACTGTCACCTGTATGTGCTCCAATGTGCGCAAAAACAGACCTAGAGAGACGGATATAGTCAGATATGCAACATTCTACTCACATACTGTACTACAAAACACTACAATATCTCTCTAAACAAATTACAAATGCAGGGAAATATAGCTTAGTATTTAAATGAAAAGTTCCGTCCTGAGCATGACACTTGGTTGCTCCCCCAAGCAAGGTCCCACTGTCCCAAGGTCTCATGGACAGGCCAGTACATAGTATCGACAGGTTGACATTTCACACTGGCACAATGGCAATCCTTTTTTTTACATCTTCATTGGGTCATCCCCTCAAGAAAGCTCATTCAACAACTGTACTGTACACTCACAAGTCAGAGACTGTCAAGAAATGCTCTTTTAAACACTAGTTAACTGGCCAAGACAATACCAAGACTCGCATTACGACAAAACACAAGAAAAGATGAGACAGGCGAGAGGGAACAGGTGAACCAAGTGCCATGCTGAGAAAGGCATTTCTAATCTACTCATAGGCAGAATACAGTATAGCTGTACTTGTGTGTTACCAGAGGTTACTGCAGGGAAGGGAGGAGATCTCAATCAAAAAAGATCCATATTAACCATGAACACAGACTTCAAACTACAGGTTTGCAATAAAAAGTCAGCACAGGATACAGCAGAGAAGAATGCCTTTTGTGTTAAGTGAACTTCCACAGATCATGAGCGCAGAGATAGGCCTATGACTGAGTAAACTTGACGACACTGCACAGGAGCAGAGGCCTGAACTTAGTACATGGCACAATGGTACTCAGGCGCATGAGGAACTTTAAGACAAGTGATCAGAGCAATGCCACAACTAGTCAAAAATGATGAGGTAATTAAAAACATCAAGAAAACTGGCAGGTTTGAATTGCAAATGAAAATGACAACAATGGGTATGAATTGATAGTCAGTGATAATCCAGATAAGGAAAGTAGGATTTGAATAATGATTTGAAGTGATTGAATAGTACAACCATTGTGATGGGATCCCTGGATTTGACGGTTCTCGTAATCCATCCTATCATTTTTCTGGCTGACACAATATTTGCTTAGTTATGCTCCTTAAACATTAGGTCATTAGACATCTCTCTTCTGCAGTTTTGTCGAGACCTACACCACAGTAACCCAAGACGTTACCAGTTACCTTGCAATGATTTTAGGGCTTAGGGTCCCTGCGGCCTGGTCCTCGACCAGGCCTCCTAGAGGTGTATGAAAATACAAAGCTATTGAATCACTTTAGCACCAGCAAGTAACTTCACAACTAGTTCCCACAGAACCCGAGATCAGCCTGCACATGGAATATGCCAAAACTCCATGAACCTAACTTTGCCATGCAACTAATCACCCCTGGTACTGGCAGTACTCCTCACTCACATACTCACTTGCTCACATTATTTAAATTTGTTTGTGCAAAATTAGTACACAGAATTTGGAACATTTAGGTGGTAAAGAATTAGTTACGGTAGGTGGTTTGGATGTCATCTAGCCGCTTACCAAAGCTGCCACTAACAAATCCTGAAGACTATTAAAACAACAACTACTTACTTTCTTCCAACAATGACTATACTCTACCAGGTAGGAATTTTATTGACAAACATAAACAAAACCATTATTTAGGTTTTAATTTGTAGTTCACTGTCAACAATTCAATATGGTAATGAGCTCTCAAATTAGCACTGTGTTATCTTGATCTTGAAGGTTATCTCGAGATGATTTCGGGGCTTTAGTGTCCCCGTGCCCGGTCTCGACCAGGCCTCCATCCCCAGGAAGCAGCCCGTGACAGCTGACTAACACCCAGGTACCTATTTTACTGCTAGGTAACAGGGGCATAGGGTGAAAGAAACTCTGCCCAGTGTTTCTCGCCGGCGCCTGGGATCGAACCCAGGACCACAGGATCACAAGTCCAGCGTGCTGTCCGCTCGGCCGACCGGCTCCCCTGTTAGCCAAGCTATTAATGGAATCACTTGTAGTATGCTCATTCTTCAGCATTGCAAGACAGCTTTGCCCCATTGATGGTGTCTTGCCCATCACAGCATGTTGTCTTGATCAAGATAATTACAGGAAGGGTGACAATGAAGTGGGAAACCGCTACACATTGCACCACAAACAGATAGTTTCCCTTCCCTTCCTCAACACGCTAATAATAAACAGGGTGATACACGTAAATTCAAAATCGACAGAAAATGAATATATAAATGACAAAAATAGTATCAGTGGTTTTAATGTCATCATAATATTATTACATGGTGATTAATATGAAAACACCTCATATTACTTCCTAAACATTTTATTTATATATATATATATATATATATATATATATATATAATATATATATATATATATATATATAATATATATATATATATATATATATATATAATTTATTTATTTTTTTAGCATACTGTACTTCCTTGCAGAATGCAGTCATAGAACAACAAAGATTATTAACAGCGATGCCAAGAAAACAGCACCCGAACACAGTCTCACTATCCTAATAGTACACACTGTGAACACATTACTAACACTGTAATAAAGCCAATACAATACAGCAGTTATACAAGTAACATCGTCAACAACGAGTAACTTCGTCAGCGGGGGGGAGAACTAGCAGCAATACGATCCACCGTGACCGGTATACACATTCCCTTGCAGCAATGATGACAAAGTATATCAAAAAATCAAAATTCAAATTCAAATGTTTATTCAGGTAAGTATATACATACAAGGTGTGAAACAAACATTGATGGATTTATAGATTGAGCTAGTACATACAATGCCTAAAGCCACTATGACGCAATGCGTTTCGGGCAGGGAAAAATCAAGGAAAAACTTGTAGAAACTTGAATGTGACCATTTCTAAACATGTGTATTCACCTAGTTGTGCTTGCGGGGGTTCAGCTCTGTTCTTTCGGCCCGCCTCTCAACTGTCAATCAATCAACTGTTACTAACTTAATAGTAAACACACGTGTGTGTGTGTTGAGTCTAGATAACACCAACAACACTTGAATCACACACAGAAACCTCATCAAGATGAGGGAGGTGAAGGACACGACTCATCACTGAAGAACAACATAAAATTTGTGTAACATCTGCAGCCATCAAACACTACAACACCGGTGAACAACAATGAAGAAAACTATCACATTGTTACTAGAATAATGAATATAGTGCTAAGAAAACACAAGTATTTAACTAATGTTTACTCTCTCACATACGTGGTCTCATCACAAACCCATCCTCCGTTTCACCTTAATCTTACTAGCCTGACATCTAAGTGGGACAGCGCTTCGGATTCATAGTCCTGAGGTTCCGGGTTTGATCCCCGGTGGAGGCGAAGACAAATGGGCAAAATGTTTCTTTCACCCTGATGCGCCTGTTCACCTAGCAGTAAATAGGTATCTGGGAGTTAGACAGCTGCTACAGGCTGCTTCCTGGGAGGTGTGTAACAAAAAGGACGCCTGGTCGAGGACCGGGCCGCGGGGACGCTAAGCCCCGAAAAACTCTCAAGAAGATATTATTTTGTACCTTGCAACATGGAAAAAAAAGAGAGCAGATTTGGGAAAGGGTTTGTATTTATCATGCCAAAAGATTAACTTAAGATAAATATTCAATTATGAATGTCAAAATCTGATGATACTCAAGCCATAAATGCCCCTATTATAGATGGGTAAGCAAGCCCAGGACAATACTGAGAAATTTTTTTATGACATGAACATCCAATAAATAAGTCACCCAGCTCGAACATGACCCGTGACACATAAGATGCAACCCACAACAGCCTGGGTAAAACTAATTTTATTGCTCCCTGACATGCCCTATTTTTCATATTCTGTAATTAAATTCATTATAATGTCAGATGAACATCTCATTCCCCAATACTCATTTATTCATTTCATTCTAAACTTCAACTAATTAAGCTCTCCTCACCCGACTCTATATCTTTAATATTTATACTTTCCTCCTTCTGTATTTGTCCTTTCTTTCCCAGTAAATATTTATGCAGCAACTACATAATGTATAAATCATATCTTTAACAACTCGGTGTCTGTCCCTACAGTGCTGTGCCTCATACTCATTACTCGGATTAATCCAACTGTCAAGAAAATATTAAGCCACGAATGTCATGTGTATGAATAAATCTCCATCTCTGAATCATTCCTGTCTCAAATGCTCTTATAATTAACCTCATTCATTCCATGAAGGGAAAGGAACTATCAAGAGAAAGCACCAAGCCATCACGGCTATATAGCACTTGAAGGGGGAAGGAATGGTGCCCAACCACTTGTGGACAGTCGGGGATTGAACGCCGACACGCACGAAGCGAGACCGTCGCTCTACCGTCCACCCAAGTGGTCATTCATTCCACGAAAGAATCTTACAAGACCAAGAGAGCATTACCTGTCATGGCATCTCGGATCATGAGTGGCGTAGTTTTGGCGGCAACAAGCAGAACCCTCCGGCCACCCTCAGTCATGGCCTTCAGACTTGTTACTGCTTTACCACAGAACTGCACCATCTCCGTCACACCTTTGTCCTTTGGGATGATCCTCATTATAAATTATGCCATTTAGATTATGTGTGTATTAGCTGAAACATTATTCTGTGGGAGATTAAATAAATGTAAAATAAATACTCATAATCTTATATTAATCTGGTTATTTCTTTCATACAGTCTTTTACTCATTGTTATACATTTTTGACATCCATTATAAAATGATTTCATGGCAACAAAAAGTATATAGAGAAGCCAAAGAGAGACATAAACTAGGGCAATAACATACTGTATTGAGGAAATGAATGACATTAAAATGAATATAGAGGGAAAACAATCAAAAACCCAGTGTTGAATATACTGAAACGCCTCTTTCTGGATGAGCCCAGGTGGCTCCCTGAAGCTATCTTGCCAAGATTGCTCCTGCTTGATACCCGTTTGATGGGGTTCTGGGAGTTGTTCTGCTACCCAAGCCCAGCCGAGGTCAGGCTTGACTTATGTGAGCTTCCGGCATTTCTTGAAGAAAACAATTTAGTTTTCTCTTGAAGATGTCCACGGTTGTTCCAGCAATATTTCTTATACTCGCTGAGAGGAAGTTGAACAACCATGGACCTCCATACAAATGGAATGTAGGAATTCTGTTTGGCTTACTGGGGACTAGAGCTAAAACCTGGTCCTCCCCCCCTCATGAAGCACAGAAAGAAAGTGACAATACGCCACCACACCAGGAAAGTCCAGTAAGTCAGCGAAGCTTTACACACAACTGGACGGTTAACAAAAATCAAAGCCTTGAAAACGCCAAACAACTCCACATGTAATTTACCTCCTCTCCAAATACGATTCCAAAATGGATAGAACCGTGAGCTACAACTGAACTAGAAATGGGGTGGGAGGGGACGGTACATGCACCTCCATGTTGACCAGTCTGATTGAAAGGCATCTGCCACAAGAGCCATACAATTGGGGAATAGATGCATGTAGGAGGGAAGGCACTGGCTCGATATTGAAATGTAAAGGTCCACCTTGGAGCAACTAAATGTTTCGCAGATCCAACGGAAGGATACGTCAGACAATCCATTCCATAGAAATGGGACGGAAGTGAGATAACCCATTCACACGAATGTTGAACACCTCAAACATACCATGCGGAGAACCAAACCCCATTTGTCGGGGTTTAGTTGTCCGAATTATTTGTAAACATCTAGCTACACAGGGCAATGGACCAAAGTGACCCCCCTCGGCTCGGGCAATGAATCTCCGGGAAGCAGTTGAAGTGGAGCCGGAGCACTGAACCCAGAGGGAGTTGAATCCTCCTCAGGGCATGTCACACAGTTCAAACTTGTGCACAGTACTGTGTGCCCAAAGGAACAGGCCCGGCCACCAGCCCTGGGTGACGTAGTGAGCCTGCGTCATGAAGCTCCAACTTAGAGCCAAAGCTTACACTAACATATTGAGCGATGGAGAAGGATGGGGCCATGGAAACTAATCCCAAAAAGCCCAAAGAGACAGCCGAAGACGAGAGCTGATGAGGAGTAAAGGAACAAAGGAGTAGTCTACACAAGTAGGGGCCAAACTCGGCAGTCCAGGGAGCAGCGAAACCAGAGTAATCAGAACAACGCCCATAAGCAAACTCTTTGGAAGGAATAGGTAAGAGAATTCTACTGACGGCAAGAGGAGTGCAAGTCAGAAATTCGCTAGTGGTTCACAAGGACCAATAGCGAACTGCCTGCCCAGCTATTACAACTGAGCTTGATCACAAGCGCAAATGTAACAGATGGGCAGGAAGCTCCATTGTGAGAGGTGTCTGCAGCCTAGCCTTCTGTAACTGTATGGTGTTTCTAAGGCCAGTCCTGGGTAGCGAGAGCCAGCAGTGACAAGAGTTAGGCAAGCTGTGAGAACCACATGCAGTCCTGCTGTCTGTGTGATTCTACAGCCCATCAAAGAGAGCGAGGAAGTGTAGAATGAGAAACACCTACTACTCTGAGGCCAGAATCATTAAGAAGTGACATAGTGAAGTGCCTGAGTGCACTGCAGCTAATTGTTTAGTGACAGTGAGCAGTATGGTGCGGTAGAAGCAGCCTCGTGAGCCTGAGTGAAGGGCCACTGCATACCAGTACAAAATCTGACTTTCTGATGCTCGATTGCCTGTAGGGCAATTTTTTTTTTTGCCTTTAACCCCTTGCCGCTTCGGGAGGCAACCACTGCTCCCCACTGACCGCCAGATGCGCACGGCCAGTGGGCCACTGAGTGGAGAAGGGACTGGTGTTTACTCTTAATTCCCTGTGTTGCAGCATAGTGCTTCCAGACCAGTCTAGAGCACAAGCAATTGACAGCGGGTGGGCTTGAGGCAACAAGATCCAAGATAAGTGTTTATCTCCAAGTGTGTGGAGTAGTACATCACTCAGATTTAGTGTGTGGGGTGAATGAGTGGACCACAGTTGTCAGTGAACCCAAATGTAGGAATTTCACTGCAGTGCAAGAATCCATTGTACAAAGTAGCATCAGTGCTAAGGAGTGCCAAGACTGTCTGCACTTTGTCCCATCTATTACTTGGTCACCTGGAGTAGCAGCATGAAAACACGAATGTGAGTATAAGGGCGATGCAAGGTGAGGAATTCCTTGGGGGGCGGCTCCTTACCCTCATCAAGGAGCAAACACCAGAAAGTTTGAGCAAATCAAAACAGATAACAGCAAGACAAATGTAAACAAATACAAAAAATTAACCACCCAGTAGTAAGGTTGTTCAACAACTAGTTTGAGTTGGCCACCACTGTGAGGCAGCACCACACAAACCAAACAAAACCAGACCAAAGCGCCAAAGCTCAACCCCGCAAGCACAACTAGGTGAGTACCAAGGGGCTACCAGCTCTATTCAATGCATTTGGAAAGGGAAGGGAGGATCCTGGGAGCCTTCGAGATCCCTCCCCAAAAAGAGGCGTTTCACTGCATTAAATGCTGGTTTTCTGGAGGGAGCCACTCGATGGCTCTCTCTAGTTATATCACTACTGAAAACAGAAGAAAAGGGGGGGGGGGGTTGCTCACCAGGAGCAGAGTAGAGTACAAACACATACTTCTGAAGGAAAAGCATTAAGGAAGGGGGAGCCGAACCCCACACCAATGGCAGAAGAACCAGGTAACAAGCAATCAAAACCTTGGGCAACCACTACAGTACAACCTCCCAAGCCTAAACATCAACCCAGGACATATTCGAAGACACAGTGGACAATGCCACAAAACGATGATCATCATGAGTCTGAGGGTGTTTGACGACACAATGATCATTGTGTCATCAAACTCGACGACACAATGGACAACTTAAGAAAAATGGGCCTTGGAGTACGGAACCAAGGACACTGGGACAAACAATGCCATACCCCAAGGAGCCTGGGTGGTGCACAAACAACGACAGACAGAGGCAACAGGACACAAGAAAGAAGCAGCCTCAGCCGAACGAACCAAGAATCAATAACCAACGATTATTGTGAAAGCAACGTTTATTGTTATTCCTTAAAAGCTAGCCGTCTCAGACCTAGCCAAAAAATAAAGCTGCAGAATAAGAAACCACCTCCAGGGACAAAAAAAGTAGAACTCATTGTTCCTGAGGCCCAATAACCAATAACTGGAAGCGAGAGCCAACAAAAACAGTCTTAGAAAAGCAGTGCAAGCATGAAATAGTGTAAAGATAGGAATTGCAATAGTAAGTATAAGCAAATGCAAAAGCAGGAAGACAAACAAGAAAAACAACCAAGACTTAATGATAGAAATTAAATAAAACAAAAACACTTGCACAGACAGACAGATGCATACAACCTGCTAATTATGTTCATATTTTTCCATTATTTTAATTACCATATATATATATATATATATATATATATATATATATATATATATATATATATATATATATATATATATATATATATATATATATATGAGAAAAGTATTGAAGGACTGGATGCTTTATGCACAGCTAAACTCTTTCATTGAGTTTACAATACCCTAATGAATGAGTTATAATTATTAACAGCTCCAGGTTATATATAATCAAACCAGTCACTCCCTAATGGTGGTATTTACCTTGAAGTTCCATCTTGCTCCACAGCCACCTTCCGTGCCAAGAAAGAGTTGGCCCCAAGATATGTCGAGACACCGTACGCCCTCGCCAACCTTACAGTGCTGCTTTGCTATGCCAGTCTAGAATAAGACAATTGTATTAGTTAACAGACCATAATACAAGCATGAGTATGTGTTAGAAGTTTCTTGCAAACACGAGTGACATGAATCTGTGTGTGAGACAAAAAGACACATTCTCACAATTTCTAATACTGTATTAGATAATAAATTATAATCAAATTATACACAAATTGCAATGTATTAATAAGTGTAAATAGTCTCAAAAGCACCATGTTAGTACAGCCTTAGCTGCATGCAGCCCCCAGCGGTAAAGTTGGCTTCTGAGTATGACTATAAATAATACACAAGAACACTATGTTCGGAGAATTTTTTAGTTTCCCCCAGTATGGTATAGGTTCCTTTACAGTACTTCTAAATGAAACATTACTACTATGAGCCAAAGTCAATAACTTGAAGAACGTTAGCTATACACCAGACACATGAGTGAGAGTACAGGAAGTGGACAGTATTACCTTTCCATTAAATATGCATATGGTTTTGTCCGCCGATCCTGTTACAACCTGAAATTCTTGAGAATCCGTTTCAAAATCGGGTTTGCCAACCACTCCGACACACGTCACAATGTCGGTGTGGTCGACGTATGTGGCCATAACACGCCCTGAAATCATGTTGTAACATCTTGCAGTACCATCACTTGATGCAGTTATCACAAAATCTCCTACAACCTGCAAATTTAAAATGATATGATAATTTGATATCACTCACCAGAAGAAAATATTTTCCCCACATGCCAGTACTGTACATCCTCCCATCAGCACCTTCTCATTTTATTGACGTGATGTTGACCAACAGTCTTCCTATGTCTATTCCCATTCACTTTGCACGTTTTATATATTTACTCCCTAGATATTGCAAATTAATATAGGAAAAACAACATATGATTTTTAATGCTGCACGTTAAACCTTCAAAACCTTTCTCACACCGTCACAGTAGTAACGTTCCTTTTTGTAGTTGAGCCGATATTCTTCAAGCATGCATAAAGATAAAATATAATCTCTTGTTGTAAGTCCAATGTCACAGTAAGGATGATAAAGACAGACCGAGCTGGGAGAGTTCAGTAGGTGTGAAGGAGTCTCATTACCATATGGATTTATGCAAGGGTAAGACTGCCTTGAGAACACTTTGCATATGGATCCCTGCTATGGCGTGTAAATAGTGCGTCCCAAAGTGTAAACTAGCAGACAAAAGCATGGTACATTGATTACTTGAATTATATCTATCTTAAGCAAAGATATACTCCGTCAAGTCTGGCCTCAGGCTAGGCTCGGGAGTAGAACAACTCCCAGAACCCTCTGCAGGTATATATTCCATTACTTATATGTGGCCTGAATGATGGAATTCTGGCAGCACATTGCATTTATTTCCCCAAATTGAAAATATAAAGCTGAAAGCAAGTGCAAGAAAGCTGCTGTGAGAGAAATGGACAGTACAATATAGCAAATGTAAACGGAATATTAATATTTCATATTACGAAACATATTTGTTGACATTTCACCTTAATATCCAGCACTGCACAACCATGAGATGGGGGGCTCACAAATACGTGTTCATCTCCAGAACTATCCATGATTTCATCAATGTCTAAATTGCAGTCAGTAACATCTTTTTCCAACAAAGTTAAAGAACTGTGAGAAGTAACTGATGTAGATAATGGCAATTTTCTCTTGGCACTAATTGTAATGGGTGAATTACTTCCATTCTTTTCTGGTAATTTCTTCTTTTTTCTTTTATTCACTCTGTGTCTCTTTGTTTTTCGTTTTCGTTTCCTTTTCTTCTCTTCTGCACCGCCATCTGATCCTTCCAAATGTGGGAATCTGCTAAATTCATCTTCTTTCTCGCGTTCGTCATCTGCGTGCCCATCTTCTCCTCCCACTTTCTCACTAGATTTACCCAAGGAAGTTTTCACAGAGTTCTCTTCTTGCACGTCATTATTCACTTCAACGTTTCCTAACAGCTTCTGCTTAATCTTACTCGGTGGGCCTCGAGACCTCAAACTGTAACAATGTTCACCCGAAGAATTTCTAGATTTCTGGCTGTCTGGTGACGATGCTGGGGATGATGAGGAAGAGGAACAACTTTTCCTTGAAGTACCGATGAATTCCCGTTTCTCCGTTGCACTGTTTGCTTGAGCAAAACCCGTATCTTCACAGGCTTCAGTTAACGCGGGCTTCTCGTCTAATACTGACATCTCCATCTGACAAGGCCCTTGGTACACTTCAGTTGAGTCATTTGCTTCTGGAGACTCAGATTTTTTACACACTGTACTTGATTCAGACTCTTGAATAGCTTGAGATGACTCAGCTTCTTGAGATGGTTCAGATGACCCTGGTTCAGATGACCCTGCATCTTGAGAATATTTCAGTTCCTCCTCTTTCTTAATTTCTCCATTATCTACTTGTTGACAAATGTGCACACTTAATTCTTTTTCAGCATCCTGAGGCTTTTCTGTAGACTGGTCTTCAGTATCTCCTTGAGAAGAATCATTGTCTATTTTATCAAGCTGCTCAGAGGAATCGACAACGGCTTCGCCTTCATCAGTAGACAGGTTGTGCCTTCGTCTTGGTATTCTCTCCTCTTCCTCATCATGATCAATAGGAACTTCACTTTCAATGTCACCTTCAGCTGAACTAGACAAAGAGTTACTTCTATTCCTACTTGTTGCTTCTCTGACATCGCTTTTATAAAATGCATTTGCCTCTGAACTTTCAACAGGAACCTCCAAAGTTTTGACATCATTGTCAGTTTCTGAATCTGTATTAGAAATGGACTGTTGCAGTTTATGAATGTTACTTGCTATTTGTTGATAAAATTCTTCGTTAGGATTAATGGGACCAAGATAAGTAATTTGAAGAGTTTCTTTAGATTTCAAGCTTCTGCCTGGAGAATGACATGTGGATGTACATCTTTGTCTTCTAACAGTCTGAGATTCATTGCTGGAGTCATTAGAAGATGTGTGAGAGAAACTAAAAGAGCGTACCCTTGGGCCCTTTTCTTGTGAAGAAGTTACAACCGAGGCATTATCTGTTGTCGACTGAACACAAACGTCTTCCTTAGACAATCCATACCGAAGTGAAATATTTTCAATATTGTATGTGGTGGTAGAATTACTAGTATCCATATGATCACCCCCATCTGAGCTAGAGTCTTGATGAAGAGTTCGTGGTGTTCTTATGTCGCTACAAGTTCCTCGCAGTACGGGAGGCTCTCCTCTAGGGACCACTGCTCCGGTTATGCTACTACTAGCACCCCCTTGTCTTACTAGTTGTTGCAGCTTACCTATACGGAGATGCTGGAGGCGTCCCAGTTCCTCAGTCATTCGTTTTTTCTCCCGCATGAGCTCGTGTATTTCTTGATCAATGCTTTCCAAGTGTCGGACAAATTCTGTTTCTTGCTCACTGAAAACCATCATTTGCTGCAATGCAATTCCTGCATCCTGACTAAATTCAAAATCACTTAAAGAATTTGAAATGGAAGTTAATTGACTAAGGTGGTTTCTAGGGCGGCCATTACGATGCCACCACCAACCTTTGCCTCTGCTTTTTCCACGTTGCTGTTGTTGCTCCCATGCACCACCTAAATCCTCTGTACTTGTACTCTGATCCACTTTAATAGTAACTAATGGTGTTACACTTCTCGCTAAACTTAAGTTAGGAACATACTGTCTTTTATTATTATTGTTATTATTATTATTATTATTATTATTATTATTATTATTATTATTATTACTGGATTGGTCATATGCTGGAACAAGTCGTTCCTTCTCGGTCTGTACACCAACAGTAACTCTAGCGTCAGCTGCCACTGTATTACTATGACAACGAGGTGAAGCTGGTGGTGCAAAGTGGCCAGGAAGACTTTGGTGTGGAGTTCTGGCCAGTGAGGCACAAGGGGACGGTGGTTCCATTTTGTACAGATGTGGCGTTGGTCTTCTTTCTGTAGGTTGTGGAGTAGTTCCATTGCGGCGGGAAGGTGGTCGCATCTCTGCACTGTGCGTGCTGCTTCGTTCACACTCATTTCGCATGCAGCAGCACATGAACTGGACAGGTGTATGTCGCTCAATCTTGATGCGTGGACTGAACTGCGGGGGCGGAGGTGGCGGTGGACGCGGAGGATCCGGGAAATCATTGTCCGGAGAGAATATGAGTGGCCTTGGATGTGGAGGATGGTGTAGGCCTTGGGCAGGAGGAGGAAGAGGTAGTGCATCAGGAGGAGCAGGGTTCTTTGGACGCTCTTCGGAGGATGGCCGTTTTACATGTTCGTACTTCAGATACGAGTCTGTGGGCAAGATAAAGGAATGCAATTAGCTCAACATGCCTTGATATTTGTTTACCTAAAATTACATAGCCTCAATATAATATGTAAATTATGTCAATTTCAATTCTTTAAACAGTTTTTTTGTACAAAAATATGATATGCTGCAAACATATACATTACATGTAATTTCAATAAGCTACAAAGACTTGTACAAGAAATCAGTAATAATATTAAACAAAAACATAGTTTAACTGCAGGTGGTGTTGAGTGTTATGAACAAGCTTTTCAGAACACAAAGTGTTGTAATGAGACCAGAGGAGTTGAGTAACTACAGGTTCCAGTAATAACTATATGGTGGAGGCAGTGGTAGCAGTCTTACCTGTGGGTTACCCGACACATATTCTCAGTTAGAATTTTGTTTCTTACTCCCATAGCCTAGCCAGCACAAATAGACTCGACTATTGACTCGAGCAGGAATTTCCATTAGTCCAGTGATATTTTGTCTATGACGTGACAGGAGATTGGAGAGTTGTGGACGTCAAATATCTCGCCTGCCTCGAAACGGATTGCGAGGACCGAGTAATAGTTTGTACGAGACAGCACTGATGCATTGAAAGTCATACTGTCATTGGTGTAGCATCCTGGGTTTTGAATTTTCAGATTATTAACAAAATTATTTTCCTGGCTATTGCTATGCTTATTTTGTTATGCGCATTAGTTAGGACCGACAATATTATTCTAAGATCTTTGACATAGTCACTCCATTACACGAGGAATTCTGACATGTTTTGCATCCATTACTCTTGGTGGAACCTGACTGAAACTTTTCTATATCTTCCCGGTAGACAATTTTCAATTACTGGTATATTTTGGAGTGAAATAAATGCCATGCAATGCAAAATGTGGCTTGCAAGAAGCACAACCATGAAACATAAATGAAACAAGATCAAAACATTGAAGAGAAGTTCTAGGGATGATAAACACCACTTAATTGAGCAAGAAAGCAGCTCAGGGATATCTGCGGAAGTTGTCCGACCTGGACTACAGGGATGCCAGATTGGGCTACTTGTAGCCCAATTCGGTTACCAATTAGGATAATTGCATTCAATTAAAAAACCATCTACGTACGTCACTACTTACTATTTTTTCGGCTACAGTTAAAATAAGCTTTGCTGTTTATTCTAAAAAGCGAATTACATAATCGGAAAAAAATATTTGGCTACTTTTATTTGTAACAATTAGTTCTTCAGCTCGCGACTTTCGGCAACTCAAATCTGGCATCCCTGCTGGACTACACCAGGCGAGTGATGTAGATGGCTGACTGGGCCTCTAGGGTGACCTGTGCCTGACTTACTACTACTACTACTACTACCATCTGCTAGTAGTAGTCATGCCCATTATGATTAGGGTTGCTCGCTCACTGTGACAACTGGTTGCCTTGCCTGCCTCAGGGCTCATTTCTTTCATTCAGAGGGGTCTCTTGTTTTGTTTTCTCTGACCATTTTGGTGGATTTTCCTAGGTTTTGGGTAGATCTGTAATTCACATTCTGCCTCACCTTGTAAAGAGCCAGATTCTGGTTCTAGCTTCCAGTAGGTCAGTGAGGGGGCTCTGAGGTCTGGTGCAGTTCCTAAGGTATTATTACGGACCTGACAGCTGAGTGGACAGTGCTTCGGATTCGTAGTCCAGAGGTTCCACGTTCGATTCCTGTTAGAGGCGAACCCAGGACTCTTCAACACACTATACATAACAGGCATAACTGGCCGACCTCTCATGGTATTCAAGAGAGAATTCGATAAACACCTCCAAAAGATACCTTATCAGGGTGCAGGGAGGAAAACCATGGCAATGCAAGGACAGCACTAAGGAGCACACAAGATAACCCTGCACACATGTAGCTCCAACTACTGTTAACTTCTTGCTAACCTTACACAACAGTGTACAGGCAGAGCCACAGAGGCAAAAAACCACTACTTAGTTGAATGCCAGGACACTGGAGCCAGAGCTGAAGAGAGGCGGTCAAGCACACCCTACATCAGTATAGAACTGAGGATAAAGATGCCTGCTGACCATGAGCTACCTTTCCCCCAAACCAATGGGGGAGGTGGGGCAAACAAGCCTGCTCTAGATTCAATAGATTTCAATCATTTGTTTACATTGTTGTAGGAGTTCTTTTGGTGGTTCTTGAGGCTGTAGTCTCTTGTGAAATCAGCAGTGGTCTCTTGTCTCGCTGACTTTCTGGGTTCCTTTCCTGGTGGTGGCATCGATAAATAAATAAATACGTGTCATCACTCCTTACACCTCTGTGAGGGGGGCCAGACTCTGGCTCTTGGTCCCCGGTAGGCCAACAGATCTCCGTGGCTGATGTGACCTAGTAACTTCAGGGAACCACAAGGGAACTCCCCAGAAATAGCTGTACTAAAAGTATAACAAGAAATGGAAGAAATCACACATTAAAACCATATCATAGCATTAAGTAAGAAATTTACAACGTTATCCTGAACTAACCATCAAGCTTCTCCTGCTTGATAGACCTCTGGTAATGAGTCGATGAGAGTGGGACGGCAGGAGGCTGCTGAGTGGCTGGCATGTGGGGGACTGGCCTCTGTGGCGGTGTGGTGCCCAAGGGCCGTGGGGGCCCGGGCATCAGTGCCACAGGAGACGGAGGGGCCAGGCCATAAGGGTATACGCATTCTGAGGTGTGAGGCGTTCGTGGATTGTGCATGCAGAGGCCACATTCACTGATTGGCGATGGACGTTCTTCCTTTACCTGAGGAGTGATATAAAAGCTGCATCACATTGCATAAGGCACCAAATCATAAGTCTAGCTCTCAACTCCCAATCTCCCCATGTATTTAAACTTTCCTCATAAAGCAATTGAGTACAATATTTAAGCATTTAAAAATTAAAAAAATAATTAAGTGTTTATTTGTAAATGGCCGAGTAAGGGAAATACTGCGTTCTTTTCATGTGTCTTAATGCAAGGTTAGCAGTTAATAAATTAAGAATTAATTTGTCTGTTGTATACACATTTTTAACTCTGACACTTTCTGGAAAAAATGACTGCCTGACATCCAATTTACATGAGAGAGTCCATGAGAGATGTGATTATGAAAGCTATGTGTAAAGTCGTCAACATTACCTTTAGTCTAGGCGGAGCCAAAAGAAGCGAACTGGGTCCAGGCACCGAGATGTTTTCAGCTGCCGGCCTTTGGCTATTTAAAGGTGGCTGACTTGAGGCTATCAAGTTTAGTGTGGCATCAGACACCTGGCTTGTTAGATCTCTAGTACTGTTAGGACCACTAGCTAGGGATTCCATAACGCACAGTGGCACTTCTACGGGAATAGGTGGCAGCATCTGCAAGGGAGCACCTGAGGGTTTGCTGCCACTGTGGGGCGTGGCCACTTCTCTCTTACTGATTGAGGTTCTAGTGTCACTTGACTCGACATTTTCTGGGGAGACAGACACCTGATGCTGCACCACCTCCTCTTCCTCCTCCTCCTCCTCTTCATCCTCATCTTCCTCCTCCTCTTCCTCTTCATGCTCGTCTTCATCCTCTTGATCGTCATCTTCACGATCACTCTCCCTATCCTCGTGGTCGTCATCTTCGTGCTCTCTGTCTTCTGGTTCGTGGTCATCCTCTTCGTGTTCGCTCTCGCCTTCGCCTTGAATGAGATCTTCCATTTCCGAGTCTGAATCGTGGATGGTGATGGTGGAGGCGGGATCCCGGGGTGGCGGGGATATTATCTGACAGTCCAGGTCGTGATCGGAGTCAGCATTAAGAAGGTCATTCAGGGAAAAGGTTACCTCCTCCCATGCTCTGGTATTCCCGTTCTGCTCCAAAGCAAGAATTTCCCGAACCTGCAAGAACATTCATTTTAACAATTTGAGGATGCTAAACTGCGGAAACATTAGGCACGTACAGAAATTGTTAAATATTATAGAGAAAAATGAATGGAGTGGGCACGAAGACTGCCAGGAAGCATGGAATAGTGGTAATGTGCAAGAGGACTAGAGAAGATCTGTTACTCTACCACTGTAAATAAAAATAACATGGCAAGTGTAAGAATTCTATATTCATTAGTTTACTAAGTACAGTGGGCAGGATTTGACAAAATGAGAGGAAACATCTCTCATCAGCATTATAAATTTCTTCGAGATAAACAATTGTCCTGGACAATCTACAGTATACTGTACAGAATTTTAAACATATGCCTGTGCACCTTCTGCATCAGCAGACGGCTTTTCACACACATTTCACATGCTTAATATCACTGCAAAGCCATAAGTGCTTTACCCACTTATTCTGGATCAATGATCTTCATTGATAGCATTTCCATCTGAAATGTGGAGGCATTGTCACTCATTGGCTAACTGAAGAGAATGGGGGGGGGGTAGAATCCTGCTGCTGCATGGGTGGATTGTTGATCTACAGTGCCATCAGTGTAGTACGTAACTGCATTGAGGGGATATACTGTGCATCATTAATTTAAGACTAGGGCTTCGGCTTTGGCATAGTGTGGATAATACATTTCCTTCCTTGATTTTGTTAAGTTTAATTTCAGCTCCACAGCATGAGGAGCCCAAGGGAGTGGTAAGTTGTAGCCTGGTGTGGGTAAGTCAGGTCCATCTTGTTGGATGGTATATGCAATACACTTGATTGTATTTAAAGTTCTCTAGTAGTGCAGGCATCCATGGTTCACTACTTTGCAGTAGGGTTGTGTTTCTTATGCCGCCTATGAACCTCTTCTGGAAAGCCACATCTGATATCCGTTTTATAGATCTTGACTGCTAGGGCTTGGATTCTAGTTCTAAGTGGTCCTAGATTTGTTTTGAAGTATAGATTTTCAGTTTTATGTCCATTTTGGCGACCCTGTGATGCTCCTCATGGCACTGTTTTTGAAGAGTTTCATGGGTTTTGATTCTTCTTTTGGAAAGAGAGATCAGGGCAGGAGCTAGTGAAAAATGACCTGAGAAAGATGTCTTGTCATCAATCTCATGTCCAGATATAACTGCCATTATGTTAAGTCTATAAGCTATTCTTACCTTCAAACATCTTATTTGCTTGTCAAAGGTTCTCCTCCATGTCCCTCTATATTGCTAAGTATTTGTAGTCTGCTACTAATTCCTGTTCTACATTTTGTATGGTGGATATCTTGAGATGATTTTGGGGCTTAGTGTCCACGGCCCGGTCCTCGACCAGGCCTCCTTTTTGTTACACATCCCCAGGAAGCAGCCCATAGCAGCTGTCTAACTCCCAGGTACCTATTTACTGCTAGGTGAACAGGAGCATCAGGGTGAAAGAAACGCTGCTATTTGTTTCCGCCTCCGCCGGAGACCAAACACGGAACCTTAGGACTACGAATCCCAAGCTCTGTCCACTCAGCTGTCAGGCCAGGTGAAGTGCATTTGCAGGTCAGATCTTGCACAGTACATGGCTTTAGATTTTTTAATTGATATTTTAATCCATAATTCTAGACAACTATGCCCTATTCTGTAGAGAGCTTGTTAAGTTTCTTCAAGGGAATGATCTCCACTTGATATGAGGACCAGGTCATCGGCACAGATGATGAAGTTATTGTGAGATGGCAACCTGATCATGACAAGCGTTTCCATCAAGATGTTAAACAGACTTGGACTGAACATTTCCTTGCAGTGTGCCATTTTCTGGTCTTGTATGAGGAGACGTGACCTTGGAATTGAACTCCTGATCTTTCAATCAATGAGGTAATTATGCACCCAGCTAAGTAAATTACCCCTAACCTCCTTTCCAATTAACAAATGCAAGTTGGCATGAGGGTTTGCAAACTCAAAAGCTTTTTCTAATCTAGAAAGACAAGGAATTTGGCATTTTGGTGTCCACACAGAACAGTTGGATTTCGATGAAATGGGGCAATTTTCCATTTGCGTCTACTGAGATTCATTCTCTCTCATCTTGGCTGTGCAGGACTGTAGTGAAATAGGAAAACATTTGTCCACTTTTCCTGGTTTGAGAATTGGAATGACATCAGCTTCCTCCGCTTATTTCAGAGCTTCTTATTTTTAAGGGACTTAGTGATAAGGTCAATCACTAATTACTCCCCTATCCCTCTAGAATGATCAATCATTGAGTATGTTACCATATCTCATCCAAGAGCCATGTTAATGCTTTTCCTTCTTGCTGCTTGGAGCCCATCTGGTTGATACCTGGTTGATGGGGTTCTGGGAGTTTCTCTACTCCCCAAGCCCGGCCCGGGGCCAGACTTGACTTGTGAGAGCTTGGTCCACCAGGCTGTTGCTTGGAGCGGCCAGCAGGCCCACATACCCACCACAGCCCGGTTGGTCCGGCACTCCTTGAAGAAAACAATCTAGTTTCCTCTTGAAGATGTCCACAGTTGTTCCGGCAATATTTCTGATGCTCACTGGGAGGACGTTGAACAACCGTGGACCTCTGATGTTCATACAAAAATTTTTTGTGATGAGAATTTTTCTAGTAATTTTGTGCACTTTTCCTAGATTACTGTGTGGTGGTGGTGGTTGCTTGGTATCCAATGTACACGGTGCTGGATTGGGGAACAGGTTTTAGGGGCTGCAGATCTGGGGCCCTCTGGCAGTTGAATAGCTGTAACCTGCATAATATGGGATTTTACCTTGTTGCATGCAGTGTTATTTGCATAATGATGATTACTTGAAGAATTATTCTTATGAATAATCTCTTCCCCTTTCTTCCCAGAAAGGGGAAGAGTGATTGCTAATTTTGGCTCAGGTGACACTGCTGTGTCCAGTGTTCAAGGACCACTGTCTGTAGTTGAACTTCTGGTAGTCATTCTTCAAAATCCACCTATAACTCGAAGAGTGGATGTTTACAGAAATGTGATAAAAGCGTGATTATATATTATACACTTGCTAGTGTTAAGCGTGTGATTTTTGCACATACTGTAGTACAAAATTACATGTACGTATGAGCTGGGAACACTGTATCAAGAGAGAGGACCTCAGCTCTGCTGTACGGCTTGAAGTCAGACAGTTCAGCTTAATAAAAATTTCAGCATTCACGCAACACCCAAGGTAAGGCGCTCCACCCTGCAACCTGGACCCGAAAGGGCAAACTCTCAACACACCGAAAAATCAACCTATCTTCCCCCATTTAATTAAAGTTTGAGAATAGACCCAAGACATTTTATCCCCCCAAGGCTTCTGTCTCTTTTTCTTCATTCCTAATGTTGAAATAGCAATATGGATTTACTTGTGTTTTATGATAATGGCACCATTCCAGCCACTTCTGTGGCATTATTTTTAATGTCATTGTTCTGACATAGTCAAAACCTGTATCAGTGGCTCATACATGTCTTCAATTGGCTTGATGTTTCAAGCCTAACATGTGCTGTATGTACAGTATAACCTCAACTCCTATCCCTTGACACAATGAATCATTATTAGTATTATTATTACACATAGAAATCATAATAACATGATATATCTAAAGGAACAAATCCATAGGGGATTCGCACGGGAACATCCCGTGCGTAGATTTGAACCCTCATCAAAGTCCTTGTGGATTTGTTCATTATTATTATTATTATTATCAAGAGGTCTTGAGCTCATATCTTAAATAGGGTGGACTGATTAGGGCAATGTTCCTGAAGTTTGCTTATCCATGTACCCATGTTATACCTAATAGCTAGAATTGCCTAACAAGCCAAATTTGCAAAATACTAAATTTTTCCAAAAGTTTTCTTATGAAATGATAAAACGTCAAGTAATATATATGATTGCAATTTTATGTTATTTCAGTCGAAACTAAAAAAAATTTGATCGAATTTAACCTAACGTAACTAAGTCAGTAATTCATGTTCTTAATATATTATTATTGTTAGAAAAGCACCACTCTTGGAAGAAATGTGTGAAAATAACAGAAATCATTTGGCCTGTTAGGCAAATTAGACCTTGCATACTAAGCCAAGTAGTGCAGTTCTGGATATTAGGCACACCACCCACAAGTAAATAGGATTGGCAAATCTTCTGATGAAAACGATTAGAGTAAAAATGTAAAATGGGTTGCAGAAGAACACCTACAAATAAGACGTACAGTAATTAACAATTCCTTCTTCTTCTCCAGTGTTCACAATAAGTATTTCTGCAGGACTACCCAATAATCTTCAAACACACCTGACATTTATGACCTGCTGAAATGCTTTGGGCAATGGCAGTTCCTGTCTATCACCTTCTCCCTTCCCCCACCCCCCCATGGAAGGAAGCCCTTGCATTTTATATACATAAATATTCTTTGTCTTGCTGCATCTGGCAACTCAATTTAAGGGCAACATTTTCACAAGAAACAACTGAGCGAGTTAAAAAGGCCGAGAAATGAGAAAAACAGGCTGCACTTTGGTGAAGAAAATTAGGACAAGCCTATGTTTGGTTATTTATCACTTGCCGGGAGTGGGAGCCGGTCGGCTGAGCGGACAGCACACTGGACTTGTGATCCTGTGGTCCCGGGTTCGACCCCGGGCGCCGGCGAGAAACAATGGGCAGAGTTTCTTTCACCCTATGCCCCTGTTACCTAGCAGTAAAATAGGTACCTGGGTGTTAGTCAGCTGTCACGGGCTGCTTCCTGAGGGTGGAGGCCTGGTCAAGGACCGGGCCGCGGGGACACTAAAAAGCCCCGAAATCATCTCAAGATAACCTCAAGATTGCCAGTTTTATGCGACGGGTAAGAGAACTTCCAAGAGGGTAGTATTCCATATGTCAAGAGAGATGAGAACAAAGATAATGGAAACACAATTAACAATAGACTATACCTGCTGCACAACTTCGGGTGGAACAGAATTTAGTTGAGAGTTCTCCAAGCTATTCAACAGCTGCAGCTCATCGTCGTGTAAAGAGTCAGGAATCCTGAAGCGCTGCTGAGTGAGACGCTGCGACAGAGCTGCACGGTGCTCAGACATGAGGTGTGTCATCATAAACTGTGCCTTACGAGATCGTGGGTCATCTACCAACTCCTGTTATATGACAACAAATTTACAAACAATAAGAATGCATGCGATGAGTCACAATAACGTTGCTAAAGTATGTTGACCAGACCACACACTAGAAGGTGAAGGGACGACGACGTTTCGGTCCGTCCTGGACCATTCTCAAGTCGATTGTGAAATCGACTTGAGAATGGTCCAGGACGGACCGAAATGTCGTCGTCCCTTCACCTTCTAGTGTGTGGTCTGGTCAACAATAAGAATGCATGATTATCAAACTGCACATCAGCAGATGGACAAATGACGACAATTGACACGATAATGGTCCAGGACGAACCAAAACGTCGTTTCTTCATCTTGTGATGTGTGGTTTGGTAATATCTCCAGCTACGTTATTGTTATTCATCGTCTGCAATAAGAATGCATAGAAACTGGGCATGAAATGCAGCATAGATTTAATAAAAACTCTGATCTGAAATAGAATTAAATACATTAATATTTAAGAAATAATGCAAGATACATCAAGAGAGTGCAGCATATAAGATTACACAAGACATAATTACTGATTTATCAAATGTATTCATTTGCCCTGTGCTCTGCCACACCTTAGAGAAATGGCTAAATGGAAACAAATGTGAATACATCTAGATAAGGACATTATTTAATACAGTGAAGAACCAGTGAAGAGCAGAGGTGCCATGGGCACAATCAGAGAACACTGTATGAACATCAGAGGTCCGTGGTTGTTCAACACCCTCCCAGCGAGCATTATTTAATCGCACAAGGGGGGACAGTGGGAAACAGAGTACCCAAATGAGACACAGGGACATTAAAAAGATCTTTTTCAGTGCCAGTAGTAAATTAGCAGTCGATGTGGTGGCATTAGGAAGTGATGTGGTGGAGGTTGACTCCATGCACAGTTTCAAATGTAGATATGATTGAGTTCAATAGGCTTATGAACCTGTACACCAGGGGCCAGATTCATGAAGGAGTTACGCAAGCACTTACGAACCTGTCCATCTTTTCTCAATCTTTGGCGGCTTTGTTTACAATTATTAAACAGTTAATGAGCTCTGAAGCACCAGGAGGCTATTTATAACAATAACAACATTTGATTGGCAAGTTTTCATGCTTGTAAGCTGTTTAACAAATGTAATCAAAGCCGTCAAAGACTGAGGAAAGATGTACAAGCTTGTAAGTACATGCTAACCGCTTCGTGAATCTGACCCCCAAGTTCTCAAGGAGCTAAGTAAGAACAGAGCAGTTGGCCCCAGATGGAGTTTCACCATGGGCTCTGAGAGAATGTGCACCCGAACTCAGCATTCCACTTCAACTGATTTTTATGGAATCCATGTGTACAGAAGTCGTAGCAGATGTGTGGAAAAAAGCTAACATAGTTCCAATCTGCAAAAGTGGCGGCAGGGTAGATCCCCTCAATTACAGACCTGTATCGCTGACAAGTGCAATAGTTAAAATATTAGAAAAAATAATTAAAACTAAATGGGTAGAACATCTGGAGAAAAAGATATAATATCAGACAGTCAGTATGGTTTTCGATCTGAAAGATCTTGTGTGATGAATTTACAGTACTCAGTTTCTATGATCGAGCCACAGAGATTTTACAGGAAAGAGATGGTTGGGTTCACTGCATCTATCTGGACCTATAAAAGGCTTTTGACAGAGATCCACATAAGAGGTTGTTCTGGAAACTGGAACATATTGGAGGGGTGACAGATAGGCTTTTAAAATGGATGAAAAATTTTCTGATAGAGAAATGAGGGCTGTAATCAGAGGAAGTGTATCGGACTGGAGAAATGTCAGGAGTGGAATACCACAGGATTCAGTTCTTGCACCGGTAATGTTCACTGTCTACATAAACGATCTACCAGATGGAACACAGAATTATATCAACATGTTTGCTGATGATGCCAAGATAATAGGGAAGATAAGTAATTTAGATGATTGTCATGCCCTTCATGATTGTCATGCAAATTACCCGCTGGAAACGTATAAAAAATATGTTCGCCTTTTTACTGTGATTTTGACCAATCATGTGTGCACATTTCCATATTTTATATATCTTGTGTTGAAAAATAGGTGAAGAATTTTAAAAAATATATATACAGTACTGCATATAGAATGTCAAAATATTCACACAAATTAATGTATTCAATACTGTCATGCATAATCTATTATCAAAAACATTTTGTATCCAATGTGTTTGCGTACTCTAGCAAATTTATTTGTGAACATTTTAACCAAGTCTTAACATTTTAACTATAATTTATAGTTATAACTAAAAAAACTATGCTGACAAGCCGGAACTGTAAAGTGTTAGCAGCCATGTCATAAGGAAGAAAAAACATACTTGAGTTATATCGGAATAATTTTTATAAACTTAAATAATTGCAATTTACTTTTTAAGAGTAAGATTACTATTGTAAAAAAAAGGCGTGGGTACCTGAAGGGATTTTTTATCCATTGTGAGCAGTTGCTTCAGCATTAATCTTCTTAATTTTGGCATCAGGTGCAGCTTCATGCGGGATGGTCTTTCACCCGAGCCTCCCTGTCCATCTTTGCTGGAGCCTGCTCCCTCTACTAGACTCATGGAGCATGATCTTATACGTCCAGGGCCAGGTCTTGATGCCGAGCAGCCATTTGTAGGATTTTTCCGTAGGTCAATTACCCCCGAGCTCTCGGACAAATGTCGTCGGCGAGTGAGTGTTGATGACGAAGACAGTTGTGCAGCATTTACAGACCAATGAGGTTCTGCTCTTCCAACATCTGTGTCAGAATAAGTACCAGAGTCCTCTTGTTCCTCTCTGCATCCAATATTGCTATTCTTCTGCAAGGCATTTAATCGTTTTCGTGAAGCAGATGCTTGTGGTATATCAAGAATGTTGCTGGTTCCACCCTGACCAGATCCCACTGATGCCCATTCTTTAGCACTGAAGCGTATATCAATGTCAAATTCCAAGCAGCTAGGGTGGCGCCGTGGCATGGATAAATCCTCTGCGTTATTATCTTCTGCCGTTTCTGTCGTGTCAACATCATTGTCATCTTCAGCTGGTGAACATTCTCCTCCTCCATTTTTTTTCTTTGCAGCAAGGAATGTCCTCCTCAGTTTGTTTGCTGCTGCAGCCAGTGCTTTTTTCTTTGCTGCTTCGGCATATGTAGCACTCTCATCACCATTTATTTTTTTCCCTTTTTTCTCTTTACCTTTATTCTTAAAAATAGACCAATCATCTCTTGCCCGAGTCAGAGAAGCACTTGTACTAATAGGTCGTATACTTCTACTTACTGCACCACAAGACTTAAAACTACCAGGTACATCAAATTTACTGGGCTGCAACTTAACTTTACTTTTCTTCCCACCTTTATTTCCTCTTCCTTTTCCGCTAACATTATCACTACTGCCCCATGCGAGCGAGTGGTAAACAGAGTTTGTCTTTCTGGGGTCTCTCCTATCAATAACGTATCGTCTTCTAGAATCGTGTAAACTTTCTCTGATTCTCTGCGTTTGATATGATACAGGTTGTCTTCGAGGGTCTGCCTGGCTGTAGCCTGAATCGTGTCTCTGCCCATTGTAATTACCCTCCATCTGATGGTTACAGCTGTTGGATCTGCTACCATCTCGAGCCTTCTGATTGTTGTGTGACAAAGACGACGACCTCCGGCGAGGATCCATAGGGTCATAACTGGAATCGTGTCTTTGCCCATTATAATTACCGTCTGAATGGTGATTGCGGTTTAAAGATCTGTTGCCATTATGTCTTTTATTGCCATTTTTCATTACACGAGTGCCAAATGACCACTGTGGCATTCCAGAATCAGGATGGGAATTTTTAGTGTCATCTCTCCAGCTAGGACCACTCAAATAAGCATCCATTGACTGTTTTTGCTGGGCCCACCATTTCATATCAAAGGCATACTGGCCACCATCTGTTTGAAAGTAACCCGGATGTGCCTGGGCCCAGCGTTGATGAGTTGCATAAGGAGGAGGCGCATGATGTCCACGATCCGAATCTGTAAATACATTCTGTGCTGCCAACAAGGGCCATGATGATGTAAAGTGTGTAGATGGAGGGCCCATCAATGACTGTTGAGGACCATGGGATGGTGCTGCTGAACTCTGGGGCACATTACTGTCCTGTTCGTTGTCGTGGCGCCGTCTACTTTCACTTCGGTAATCAATTGGCGAAGGAGTGGCTCTCTGTCTTGGGGGAGACGGCATTGATGGATGGGACTCCGAGTCATTATTCATATTCCAATCCATTTGTGAAGTACAACGATTGCCCCATCTCCTTGGTTGTTCCTTTGGGCACTCACGCTCCCCCTTGATGTCCCAGCGTGATCGTCTCATGCCACAAATGTTGATCTGAGGAAAAAAATTGCGTTTAAAATATTATATATGTTTTGTACTATGTTTTATTATAGTACTATAATATTAATGTACTATATTTTCAAATACCTGTAGTACCTTAATTGTTCTTTTAATTCCTGTTCTGTCTGGGACAGGAAGCCTGTAAGTTCTTTTAACCGAGATCCACCGAAGTCACCTACTGATCCTTCCCCCAGGATGCAATGTGCAACAATTGCCTACATTCTGGCCACTTTTTCACTTATCTGTTAACAGAAACATCAAGGTCTTAAGGAAACATGCCCCCATCTCTGTCCTGCTCAGGGATTGAACCTGGTCCCTTAATTGCGGCCGAGGACATAGACCACTGTGTCGCACATTTTAACACGGTACATCAAAAACTAATACAGTAGTATATTAAAATTTTCTCTAGTAATTTATAATAAATTTGCAATATCGTTGCTATACAGAAACATGAAAGCATCGATTGTATTATGATTCCCTCTAAACAAAATACAGTATACCACTGGATTAAACGGCAAAATAACTTATTTTATAGTAATTGCATCTATAGTGGTTGGGGTCAACTCGAGAAGTGATTGTGTGCTTGTGCTTTTGTGGTGATACTGCTTTGGTAGTAGGTCATGATATTGGTTGCACTGGTGACGTCTGTGATAGTGGTGCACGTGACGTCTGCGATAGTGGTGCACGG
>WNGS01162923.1:3705234-3735984 GCA_020271785.1 Procambarus virginalis | reverse complement strand
CCAATTCATTTAGCTAAGCAAGATTGTATCTTGATGAGCTAGTTACAAAATTCAATATAAGTCGTCACATCAACAATGGGTTCGAGATCGACCTCAAGTACAGGTTCTAAATTAAGCAACTGACATATGTGGAGAGCTAGTGTCAAAATTTTATATGTTTGTCCTGCACACCGCCTCCCATAATTACTTTAATGTTCAAAATGCAAAAAATCACCACAAAAGCGTTATTTCTTATAGGCGCGATCGTCACTAAGCGGGTAGCTGTAGTAAACTGAGGCAGGTCGGACCACGTGACCGGGAACCATGCGCTCGGCCGACCCGAACGTTGTACCAACAAATATCTGATGTCGACGACACCATCGGATGTCGAGTCGCATTTTTTGATGAAATTTATATTGGAACTAATTTATCGTAAGTAGGGGCAATCGTATGTTGAGGTGCCACTGTATACCTGTATAGTCAAAACAGCCAAAATCATGTTTCAACCAAGTTTATTTTTTCCCCCAGTTTTTGTCAGATCCAATTTCTCAGGTAGCTGAACCTTATGTCCATCTGTATGCGATTATTGGTGGATTTTCTAGGTTGGTGGTGGTTCATTACTACCTTTGTAATTATTTTGGTCTCGAGCACTTGTCTGTTAATTGCCCCCCTCCCCCAAGAAAAAAAAAATTCTGCCATGTCTCACCCCCCCCCCCTTCCCCAAACTCCCATAATTGCAAACTCCCTCCCTCCTGGAGGGAGTTTGCAATTATTCTCATTATGATACTCGTCAAAAGGTTGTCTAGAAAGTCTTCATCCTGGATTTTTGCAAGTAATTTTAGCCCATCTTAGGGTACAGTGATACAGGTTTTCCTTACCCAGATTTGATTGTGCCCTTCTCAACCGATAGCACAAGATCTAGAAAGCCATTACCTTGGCTGGGTTTCGTCACATGTGGTACGAGACATCTTATACCAAGTTCCGAAATTGTTCCACATCCAATTCCGATGTTAATCTTTCATGGTTAAAGTATTGCACGAGCTTTGGCTCGAGTTGCAACACTGATCACATTTCGCAGATTAACTGGCTCTGCTGTATGTAACTACACCTAAGTGTAGTTACTCGAGTAGTTACAAGATGAGAGCTACGCTCGTGGTGTCCCGTCTCCCCAGCACTGCCATATAATGCTTTGAAATTACAGTTTTCGTCACCACTTTCTCACTTAACTTGTTCCACCGTCTACCACTGTTTACAAAAGTGAATTTTCTTACATTTCTCCAGCAGCTTTGTTTCGTTAGTTTAAATCTATGACCTCTTGTTCTTGAAGTTCGGGTTGCAGGAATTCTTTCATATCAATTTTATCAATTCCTGTTACTATTTTGAACGTAGTTATCATATTGCTTCTTTTATCTAGTTTTTGCACATTTAATGCCTCTAACCTCTCCTCGTAGCTCTTTTTCTTCCGTTCTGGGAGCCACTTAGTGGCATGGCATGCTCGTGCGCGCACACATCCTGCAACACTTCATTTTGCTAGTATTTTGAGCTTGTGTATTGCACCACAGATTTGGAGGATTCAAAAGCATTTAATGCCACATTGCTGGTTACAGTCAAGTCCTACTACCACACCATATGCTCTGTTTTGCCAATCCCAATGTCTGACTCCTCAACCTCAGTGTATACACAGAATGCACTATTTGCTATACAGTGGCACCTCGACATCCGATTGTCCCTACTTACGATAAATTCGAGTTACGATATAAATTATCAAAAAATGGGACTAGACATCCGATGTCGTCCTCGACATCGCATATTTGTTGGTACACGTACGGGTCGGCTGAGCGCGTGGCTCCCGGTCACGTGGTCCGACCTGCCTCGGTTTACTACAGCTACCTGCTTAGCGACGATCGCGCCTATAAGAAATTCCGCTTTTGTGGCGATTTTTTGCATTTTGAACATTAAAGTAATTATTATATACGCCATGAGTCCCAGGAAAGTCAGTGGTAAGGCTCAACATATGAGATCCCATGTAAGGATGACCATAGAGCAGAAACAAGAGATCATTCATAAATATGAAGATGGTGTGCAGGTAGGTGAACTTGCTAGGCAGTACAACAAATCTTAGTCAACGATATCCACCATATTAGCTAAGAAAAAGGACATTATGGGTGCTAAAGTGATGCATCATTACAGACAAATGTTAAAACTAATGGAAAAACAAATGTGACAAATTTGTAGCGAGACAAACAAGCACTGAACCACAACCAGGTCCTAGTGGTAATCAGGCAAAACGTAAGAGAGTACCCCAGAGAAAACATCACTGCCTGATGTGATAATGGAAGGGGACGCCCCTTTCAAACGGTAACAACTCTCCTACCCCATCACTATCTTCCATACGCCATCAAGAGCCCTCCATAAAGGTAAGAGTAACTTTGGTACTGTATTGTAGTTAAAAAAAACATTGTATTCAGTATAAAATGTATTTTTATGTTAATATTTTGGAGTGTGGGGAACGGATTATTCAAATCCCTTTATTTTTTATAGGAAAATTCGCTTCGACTTCCGATATTTCGACATCGGATCCATCTCTGGGAATGGATTAGCATTGGAAGTCGAGGCCCCATTGTACTAGGATTTTGGTATTTATGTAGAATCAAGTTTAAATGCTTTACATTGTTCCTATGTATCCCCCCCCCCCCCAAGAGTTGTTGCATTCCATTCACATATTACATAGTATCCCTTTGCCAAGTTTAGACATAGCTCCAGCTATAAAAATCTCTTAGGAACCCAGTAGATTGCCAATATTGTGAAATTGGTGTAGAATTAAAAATTTAGGATACAAAAAAATTCAAGCTTGGGCAAACAATGCAAGTTGTAAGTATCAAGATAATTCTACTTTAAGAACAGTACCCTAGACTCACCTTTAAAGAATGAAAATAATCCTCTTCTCCATTCTTTCGGCAGAACACACACCTAGGTGGTCTTCTGTAGAAACTCCCTTGGGCTGGCTTGCTAACAGGATTTTTTTGTAGCCGTCTGTCGAGAGGAAAGTAGACTACTTTATATCTAACCATTATGGCAGACTGGCAAAATGGCATCAAAAAATTTAAATACTGTATTAGCAATAGAAATGGTAAAAGTAGATTGTACTTTATAGTAACGTGGTTCATTAAAAATAATTGAAATAGATAGAATTAATACCGTGATAAGGTGCTGTACAAATTAAAATATATAATTTTGGGAAAGTATAGATGAAGTGTGTGTGTGTAAGTATATGGTAACTACTGTACATAAATGGCAGTGCAAGAATAATTTGAATTTAAAATGTCCATAATATTCTTAAATGAAATTGTGATAACCCATTAAAGTGTGCATATTTGAAGGTGCGTGTTTAGTGACAAAGGGTAGAAGTGCTAAAGAATGCACAAGACAAGAGTGCCAAGTGCAAATACCAATGCGTGTTAAAGGATCTAAGAAACCAGCTGGAGTTTCACCTTGGGTTGTGAGAATGCACACCTGAGCTCAGCATGCCACTAACTGGATTTCAGGCATCCCTGTGTACAAGATTCCTGGTAGATACACTGAAATAGGCCAAGTTCCATATGCAAAAGTGACACCCTTACAGACCTATATCATTGACAAGTGTAGTAAAAATATTAGACAAAATAATGAACTAAATAGGTAAAACATCCGGAAGAAGTGTTGACGGGCAGCATTGTTTTCGATCTTGACGATTTTGTTTAACGAATTTAAATGTTTGACAGTCCCACAAGGTTTTTTTTCTGGAAACTGGAACACTGGATGACCGAGACTGTCTTTCAACATTGTTGACCAGACCACACACTAGAAGGTGAAGGGACGACGACGTTTCGGTCTGTCCTGGACCATTCTCAAGTCAAGGATGTCTTTCATCCGACATTTCTCAAAGTCTTTCAATATTATGAATTATTTTTTATGAGGGTAGTAATCAAACAATATATAGGACTATAGAAATGTCACAAGTGGGGTATTCAGCAGGGTTCAGTTGCACTGGTAAATGTTCATTGTCTACAACCTACCAGAAGGAACACAATGTACATTATATGAACACTTGCCCATATTAGTATACTAGGGAAGAAGCTAAAGACTAATTGTCCCCTACAAGAAGGGGAAAAGTACATGAAGTTTGGCATGTAGAAAACTTATCACTCGAGGACCACAAAGAACATTGCGCAAGGAGCCTATGCTATGCTTTCCAATTTCAGAATGCTTTTAAATACATGGATGGTGAAATACTAATAACTGTTCATGACCTTTGCAAGACTAAATATTTAATATGGAGCAGTTGTATAGTGCCCATATCTTAAGCACATCAATAAACCAGAAAAGGTGCAGACATGCAACTAAATAGCTCCCAGAACCAAGACAGGAGCTATGATGAGAGGTTAGAGGTATTAAATGCCAAAACTAGGTAGAAGGAAAATGCAAAATTAGCAACACAAAATAGTGATGGGAATTACAAATTTGCAAGAATTGCAGATAAGGACTTGCCTGAAATGCTGTGCGCGCTAGTGACTTTACAAGAATGCAAGAACTTTTATATAAATAAAATAAATGAATGCAAGAATTTGTATAAATAAATCATTCATGTATTACTTTGCAAGAACTTTTATATAAAAAAGTTCTTGCAAAGTAAATACATAAATGATTTATACAAATTCTTGCATTCATTTATTTTATTCATATACAAGTTCTTACATTTTTGTAAAGCCACTAGCGCGGACAGCATTTCGGGCAGGTCCTCGATTCTAATTTTCCCTGGAATATGACCCACCAGATCTTTTTAACCAGGTACCCATTCATTGCTGTGTGAACAGAGACTACAGTTAAGGATTGGCACCCAGTCATCCCTCCCCAGCCATGTTACGAACCTAGGCCAAAGCACTCCTAGCACTGGGCGAGTGCTCTATCACTGCACCACGGGGACTATGTTCACCTACAGTACCTGGTTATTAGACCTTAGTCATGTACTACTAGCAAGTTGTGGGTTTTATTTATGGTCTGAACAAAGTCTGTCAAGGTTTGTCAGGGTTCCCCCTCTCAACTCTAGGCAGCCCATCCTCCCAACAAAAACCCAAAAGCGAGTCCATGCACCTGCCAAACCCCCTTTTTATGAATAAAAAGGGCTTACAAACGACAACCGATGATGTTCGAACACTTCCGGTACAAGTGCTTAACCGACAAACTTTGTCCGAACCACAAGGCTATATAAATGCTTCACCCACGTACTACAAAAAAATTGCCAAAAGACCTAACCTATAAATGCACAATATGCCAATATAATAATTTATATTTGAGAAAATTCCTATTTTGAATGAACGGCATATTAAAATTTATGAATGCGTCTGTGGGGTCGACTGCCGGATATAATGGACTAGTCGAAGACTGATTGCTCTAGGATACAACTATCGGTCAACTACTGTGTACTAATGGTAGGCAATTTGCCGGAGGACCAACCTTGCTGCAGAAATTTAACCAAAACCTTTCCTATGCAAACCAATGGCACAACAGAACCTCACGTGGTGCAACTGAAAGAGGCAACAAAAATGGAATGTGGCATGGGTAAAGGCCACAGTCTGGAAATATGAACACTTAGTATACTGGAGAATCTTTACAAGTGTGTACATGGTTGAATCTTTGTACACAAGGTAACAGCAGACTACGTACCTACATCTTAACAGGGGCGGAAGAATTATAGTGTCATTGCTTCAAAGCGAAGTGCTTGTAGAGATTATAGTAAATATTCTGCTGCAACCATCCCTCAGGAAGGCTCTAGGAAAAATTAAGGTATTGGGGCTACAGATGGAAAATGTAAAAGTAAATTTTTTACACGTTTGAATAGGTGACTTACGTGTGATCAGCAACATGGTTGATGGCCGAGTTAGTGGGAGGTGCTGGTGGGGGTGGGCAAAGCGTTTGGCAAATTGTGCCCCGTCTCTCCCCATCCACCATCTGGTTCCTTTCTGCCAAAGTACAATGGTTAAAGATGAAGCAGTAACCAAACCTAACCTGTTTAGGAACCCTCAGCCTACTGAAAATTAGGAGTGATCCAAGCTAGAACTATTCCAGCAAGCACAGGTCAGTTTTGACATGCAGTACCACAAAGCTTTCCAGGTAAAACCCCACTTGTGGAATGCCAAGCTGGTGAACCTAACAACACCTTTAGAACAAATCCACAAGGGCTGTGATGAGGGTTCGAACCTACGTCTGGGATGGATCCCAGACGCGCCTTAATCGGTAACCCTCATCACGGCTCTTTGTGGTCACGTTCATTTGATGCATCACGCTATTGTGATTTCTGTATGTAACACCTTCAGAAACTTGTCGGGCAATATCTAGTACAGTACACTACTAATCACCTATACAAGGCATGTACTGTAAAAGAACATAGCCCTAACAGATTCCTCTGCCAAATAAGCACATCTAAAGGTACAGAATATTGTTTATTACATGGATGATCCCAGGACAATCATTTGCCTGAACCAAGGCCTACTATTTGCCTTTAAAAAATTACTATACAAATCTATTAACAGTCTTGATATTTAGAAATAGAATCTATTCCGAGAACAGTTTAGATACAAGCACTAATCATCTTGGGCACAGATCACACAACCTTTCAGTACGTCAGGGACTTCAGGAGAGATGAACAGAAGCATTACTGTACCTCCATTTTCATTAAGGTTGAATAAAAGAAAATTATGATCCCAGTAACGCAGTCTGTCATTCTGGGTTCGATTTCTGTGCGGTACAAATGGTTGGGCATGTTTCCCATCGCCTAATGCCCCCATTTACCTAGCAGTAAGTAGGTACCTAGGAATTAGCACAGATATTACTAAAATACCTTCATTTGCACTAGTGTCACTGGCGATCAACTAGTGTGAATATACCTTTGCCTTATTCCAAAAGTAAAACCAAAAAGTATCCAATTTCAACCTGTGTTTCCTACTTAGTGCTCCAAACTCGCACCATTTTGTACTACCCACTTCCCCAATGTGCATGCCTAAGCGATACAACTTTACCATTGTAGTCACTGCTATCAACTTGTATTGTTTAATGCAACTTAAGATTACCCATTAGATTAAGGACCTGTCCGAAATACTATGCATGTTAGTATCTTTGCAAGAAAATATAAACATCAATGTACCGTCATACACCCTATGTAATTTCTTATTACAGTATACACTCAAATAAAGTTAGTCTGCTTGTTGCAGGGTTGCATCTTGGGAAGGGGTCCTCCCCTCTATACAAGTCTAATATGTATACCATATACACATTGGTTGCCTGTCCCCCAGATGAGTTATGAATTAAAATGTCCCTAGATGAATTGTTAAAATGTCCCAGTATCCTGGGACAAAGGGACCCAATGTCCCAGGTAAAAATTAAATATTAAAGTTGTAAACTCCAAAATATTATAAAAAATGTTGCAAATTTTATGGCCGATGCTAGCAAGGTTCATGTGGGCTCCGAGGTTATTTCTACTCCGGAATGGTTGGGCACATTTCCTATCGCCTAATGCTCCTCTTAACCTTGCAGTATGTAGGTACAGTACTCAGGAGTTGGTTACTTTGTTGTGGAATTGCATCTTAGGCAGTCAGTAATTTTACGCGTGTTGGTTTCCGCAATATAAGTAATGTGTATGAACACACTGGTTGCCTGTCTTGACAATGAAAATCATTAGACAATTCCAGAATTTCAATTAGTTTTGTACAACAGGAAGCCTCTAATTCGTGTTGGGGACAAGCAGCCAGTGTATTTATATATGATAGGCTTATATTAAGGTCCCCTCCACCCTGAGTACAACTACTGACACTAGGATGTAACCCCCAGAAGCTGACTAACTGGGTTACCCCACTTACTGCTAGGTGTACAGAAGCATTAGGCAATTTGAAAATTTTCCCAACCCTTCTGTCCGAGGATTGCAACATGGAATTCCCGATATAGAGTAGAGAATGAACCAAACTATTACCAGGACCCCCTCAGATATTGTGTACAGTACTTTAATCGACCCTTCCAAGTTGCAGCCCCACAACGTTGTCGGATCCCCATTTTCTGATAGGTGAACGGAGGTATCTTGCCCGAGAATCTAACCCGAGAACGCAGATTGAAAGCCTGAAATAAAGCCCCTCCTCCCCATCCAATCCAAACAATGTTCAGAGAGCCAAAAGGCAATAATGAAATTTGGCAATTTCATGTTACACTTGATCTTGTGTCTCACTGGCACTTCCATTACAGGGGCACTGCACCCCCACCAACTTACTCCTAGGTGCAAACTTGGACTTCCAACGCCGGACAGGTGTGTTTGAGCTGTTGATGGTGCTGGAGACGCTTTCCCCCTTCGAATTAAAGTTTTTGGCACTAGTACTATCCTCGGGGCCAGCACTGGCACCGTCCTCGGGGACAGCACTGGTATTCTTTGGCACGTTAATAGCAACAGTTTTGAAATCAGAAGTTATATTATTGTTGGCATCACTAACTATGTTAGTGGCAGCCGGGACAAGGGTGCTCTTCGGGGCAATTATAATGCAGCTGTTTGGCGAAGCTTTTATGATGTTTGGTGTAACCTCTATTACATTCTGTACATCAGTGCATGTGCCATTATCAAAATTAGGGACAATGCTAAAGTTGCCATTCAAAGGTTTTGCTTCCACGATATCTGTGCTGCAAGCATCTTTGTCTTCAAAGATCAGGGTGTCAATTTCCATAATGTTGGCAAAGCCATTTATTGCATAGTCTGCAGTGGTGGTGTCTGCTGGCATCTTCATGTAAGCTTCACACACGTCATTGCACATGTTTCGACAATTAGATTCTAAATAGTTGGAATTTAAGTCGAACGGGGTGTTGAAAGCCATTGGGCCCAAGTTGCTTGCAGGACAAATAGTATTGCAGCCAAAGTTGTTAAAATAGGTGACTCCATTCCTCACTTCGTAACTAGGCGTGCAGCTCGAAGACATACCATTACAGTTCATAGAACCGACTTGTTGATTATCCTCGTAATTGGCCATACCAAGGGGATATAAACCATTCAGTTGCGGCATCCATCCAGACAATGAACCCCCGTAGGCACCATCAGGACCCTCACAAGAGCTGCTGCTGCTGCCCGTGTACATGGGGACGAGTCTCGCTGCGAAGCCATTGGGAACGTAGGCAAGGACCCCTCCAGGCAGGTTGACGCAGTACATGATCCTCGGCCCTCACCGTCTGTGGCAGGAAGGTTACAGTTAATACTTACTCCAACACAACGAATTTAATTATGATTTCAGACACGGAGAAAGATAGTTAGAGAGAACCACGGGAGTCACTCGAGGGAGGGAGGGGGGGGGGAAAAGAGCCACAGGGAATCACTCGAGGGAGGGAGGGGGAAAGAGCCACAGGGAGCCAATCGAGGGAGGNACTTGTTGTAGTGAGAAAGGAATGGAATGGAACTATCCGGTGAAGGTGCTAAGCTATTTCCACTATAGCACTAGGAAGAGGTCAGGATAAGGATTTGGGATGGGGACAAGGGAAAGGAATGGTGCGCAATCACTTGGACAGTAAGGGATTGAACGCAAACTTGCATGAAGCGAGACCATCGCTCTACTGTCCAGCCCAAGTGGTTGCGAGGTTTTTAAAATAGCCATCGGTGTTATTGTATTCCAATGGCTATCCATTACTACCTCTACAATGGTGCCTGTTGATGGACTAACACTTGAATTTTGGGACCTGCAAATGTGTTGTCATAATGTGTCTGAATTGGCTCTCGACCCAACCCAGGGGAGTTGACATCATGAAGCAGCTCTCAGGTGTGATGTGGAGGGTGTCACATGTACCGCAAATTAGCCTCTGTAAGTAGCAAGGTCCCTTATGTAAGTGAGGTACTGTATATGGGTCTGAGTGTCCTGTTGTTGCTGGATCTGATCCAAAATGGTGCCCTTTATCCCGCGCTGGGGGGGCTGTCTTCATTGTCAATGCTATTCATCAGTGCTGAGTCGGGGGTTTCACTCCCAAAATTTGAGTGCTTCCTCGTGTATGTGTCTGATTCAGAGGATCGTGCACCTATGGTCTGAGGCTCACTAGTGGGATGTGGCAAACAGACATTCATGGTATTTCAGGCTGCCTTTTATAGTCAGGGCCCAGAAACTTTTGGGAAAAAAAAAGTTAACTGAGGGAGACCCAATGATAACTGCCAGGGGGCTAAGTAAACATGTCAACCTGAAGTACAGGATGACCAAACCTCGAGGATATATTCATTATCCTCACAGCAGTCCTGAGGTCTCTATTCCCAGTCTCATCATTGGGTGAAAGGAGGATAGTACTGATGCTGGCATTCAGCAATATTTTTTTGAGACTAACCAGGGCCTCACCAATGCAAGAGGGGACAGCTAGACAAGCAGCTGTCTCCTTAGAGAGGGCCCTCGACTGTGAGTGCCAGCTCAGGTAGGAATAAACTGAACATCTACAGAATCAATAAGGTATCTGCGTGTGCAAGTCATCAAGGTCAGAATGGTCATCACGAGGTACATCAAGGAATTTGGGCCATGTAGTAGGAAGTCAGTCTTGAAATGTAGTAGTGTTTGCAGGAAGCACATGTATGATATAGGAGCCGGTGGCTGAGCGGACAGAACACTGGAGGCATGATCCTGTGGTCCCGGGTTTGATCCCGGACGCCGGCGAGAAACAATGGGCAGTTTCTCTTTCACCCTGATGCCCCTGTTACCTAGCAGTAAATAGGTACCTGGGAGTTGGTCAGCTGTCACGGGCTGCTTCCTGGGGGTGGAGGCCTGGTCGAGGACCGGGCCGCGGATACACTAAGCCCCGAAATCATCTCAAAATAACGCTTCGTGCCTCCCAGTAGGAGGGGAGCAAATGACACTATAGTAAACACCATCGAACTGGCCACCCTAGGCAATGTGGTAGACATCAGAGATACTAGTCACCCTGCAAGAAACAGGCAGGGAGAGGAACAAAGCAGTAGTCCTAGACAATGCCTGGTATCAGCCTGACACAGCTGGAGCTACGGGAGCCCGATCTCCAACAGTACTCAACTGGAATTTTTTATCACTCGCCCCACAATTCTGATGAGGGAAAGCATCGACATGCGGGGGGAAAAAAATGGAAACATTGCTGTCCAGCACCCCTGCCACCACCTTGTTTAGGCTCCAAGGGAAGGAACTAGCACATGGACAAGTAACTTCAGGGGTAATGAATAATATACAGTACTAGTATGTGGGGAAACCACTGAGGGGCTGAATGGCATCCTAGGGACCGATAGCTATACCAACCCCACATTGCCACTTGACCTAATGTCTAACTAGGCAGGGCTAATCAGACGAGCTAATTGGTTTAGGCGAGTTGCACAAACTCCCTTTTTACTCCCCGCCTCCAAGGGCTGCAGCTACTAAGCAGGCTCAACTCCCAGATAGAGGAACATCAGGGAATGTACGGTCTCTGTACGCAGTGAACGTGTAGAAGCGGATTTCGCTTGTGCACTGCCACATTCTTGGGATATTTAGTACCAGTGAGCCCAAAAACATAGTTTTTGGTCATATGAAGGGTACAGCAACGCAGTGATAACGCAACATAGTGAATTGTTATAACGTTGTATAGGAAAAAAATCGAAAAAGAACGAGATTGTGGCAAGACGGTGGCATCAGAGGCATGAGAGGGAAGGACTTGGACCACCACGTGGGAAGACCTCTGGCGGGTGACGACAACAATTACGGTGGACATCGCTTCATAATCACCTAATTGTGCTGTGGGATGCTTTACTTGGAGGTGAGTGCCTCTCAAAGTCAGTCATACAAGGTGTACAGTGTTTTTTATATAGTAATTAGCTTTGAACATAAATAAGTAAAATACAAAAATTAGCTCAAGATCCTCAGCTTGGTACTAGGTTTTCACACCTGTGTGTTACATTACACCGCCACTGACTAGACCACCCCCCCCCTCCCCGCCATAACACGCCAGTGTAAACACACACACACACACGCACGCACAAACAAGCCTACCGCGACCTCACTCCTCACCACTGGGACTTGCCCCCCATCCCTCACCCCCCCCCCCTGATTGGTCCTCCTTCCCTCCCCCCCCGCTCGCCTATTTCCTTCTCTCCCTCGCTCTTCCTCACTCCCTTTCACTCCCCTCACTCCCCCTCTCCCGTTCACTCCCTCTCTCCCTCTATCCCTCCAGCAGTNACTAAATTTCATGCATCTATTGTACCATATCAACATAAGCAATGATCAAATTCAAATGAATCCCTTACATTAGTAGCAGCTACATATACTACAAACTGCTAAAGCTACACAACGCATCCAAAACACGAGAGGGTTCTACCTGTACTCTGGCAAATCATTATCAAAACTGGACGGAAGCCTCTTGCAGCACCTCCAGTCGCTCATTAACAACAATAGCTTTAACCTGCAAGGAAAATGTTTCAATAAAACATAAATGCCGTACTTTCTACTTATAAAACGTATACGGCATACAGTAGAACAAAGCAGAAACCTCTTCCACCATTCTAATAGCTCATGTAGTGAGTTTCCCCATTCTAAACAAATTAAAGACAATACAGAGTGCCATTCAACCATGAATGGTCTTCCAAGTTGCCATGACCAACAAATAGTTTCATATAAACTTAGGTAAATAATGTAAAATTCTTTGCCTACCATTTTGCAGAAATCAAACCATAGACTTAAGTTTCTGCACCACATCAAGAGTTGCATTATTTTCTAAAAGAAGGACATTTGCATAGTTGCATATATATATCTTAAGGTATATCAGTTCAATATAATCATTATGTATGGCCTCCCTACAGTGCACACACTCAAATTTAAACCTCTCTATACTGGATCCCTCTAAAGAACAGACCTAATTCATCAACCAGATTTCTTTCCAAAATTCAAACTTCATAGGAAAAAATGGATTCCAAGGTGATACAATGTATCAAGATCGTTAGTTCATCACACAGCAATTTCCAACAATCATTTCTCTGGGGAGCCCCTAGGTGGCTTCCTGAAGCTCCATCCTCGAGACAGCTTCCCAGATTCAGAACCTGGCCTTGTCACAGACGTACAAAAGGCAGGGGATTGCAACAATCACCCTCACTCAGAACGAAAGCAGATTAAACAATACAGATAACTGCATGGGTCATGAAAATGAAGCATTTAAACAGCCACACACACTGCTAAAACTTCCCTGGAAACTAAATGGTTATTGAAACTGGTACGAAACATTCCGTAGTGTGTGGAACCGCCAGTGTGTGGCATCCTGGCTTCACGGCTGGCAACAGCTTGGCCCTCTTGAAATTTTGCCATGATGCTTCCGTGCCATTTGGCCCCTCAGCTCCCTCCAGGAGATGGTTTGCAGTTCCTCTCTCATTTCTTGGTGGTCACCTCGCTGGTAATCTAGAAATTCATCACCTTTGACCTTTATGTGGGTTTCTATATTCGTAATCCATCGTAAAATATGGTGGTCACACGAGGGCGTTAGCTTTTCCCCAACATGAATTTGATCACTCATACCTCTTCTCTTGTTAGCACAAGATCTAGTATGTTGTGCTATGAATCTTGTATCTTTATGTAAAATAAAGAAAGGATTTAAGAATTCTTTACCAAGACTGAAAATCTTGAAAGTAGGGAGGTAATAAATAAGCCTAAAAGGCAGTGTTGACACAGTTACACAGAGGAACAAATAAAACCAGAATAAAAAATACTAGTGACGGTGGGTTGCTCGTGGAGTTTCCACACCAAGCCATACCTACCAAAACAGTTAGTAGCAGTAATAGTAACACGTAGTAACAGTTGTCATTATGACAACAGTTGCAGAAATGCAGGCGAAGAGTCACAATAATGTGGCTAAAGTATGTTGACCAGACCACACACTAGAAGGTGAAGGGACGACGACGTTTCGGTCCGTCCTGGACTATTCTCAAGTCGATTGTGGTCGAGAATGGTCCAGGACGGACCGAAACGTCGTCGTCCCTTCACCTTCTAGTGTGTGGTCTAGTCAACAGTAGCAGAAATATCAACTCCATTAGTAAAACTAACAAATTGATTTTAATTTCAAAAACTAATTTATATACTGAACCTCAGTGTACAAGATTTGACATTTATACCAATTCAAATAATTATTTATAAAATAGTTATACATTTTAATTGAGTTTGCAAATATTCTAACAAATTATTTATACAAGAAAATGTTTTTCATAGCCTAATACTGATTAATATAATACTAGACAATCAACTGTAATACAAAATGCTATGACCCTCTTTCACACAATGCTAAGCAAAACAGATTGAAAAATACCTTAGTAAGATTTACCAACATTAAGATGTACATTATACACATAGGGGAGGTAACAAATAACTATTTCAAAAAAAAAAAAATCACCAACATGCATAAAAATGATATGATAATAGATATAACATGAAAGTCAAGAAATTTCCATAGTTTTAGAATACGACAAACAATTTGGGGGGCTAGCCTGGGTAACGATTACTTTGCACACTTAACTCATGACCCCTGACCCCAAGGGTCCTAACCCCTTACGTCTTACTTGGGTCCTGTAGTAGTATGTAGGAGCATCAGTTTCGATAGATTCTCTGGATAGATGTAACCCCAAGTAAGTAAGACCCCAAGATGCTCCTACAGGACCCACAATGTAGGACTGAGAACAGGAGATGCTGTTTCACCCACAGGCACACAAGCCAGCCCCCCCCCCCCCCCACCCAAATTGTTTGGGGGAGACTGATAGCCGAGTGGACAGCACTCTGGACTCGTAATCCTAGGGGTCTGGGCTCAATCCCCGGTGATGGCAAAAACAAATGGGCAGTTTCTTTCACCCTGATGCCCCCTGTTACCTAGCAGTAAATAGGTACCTGGGAGTTAGACAGATTTTATGGGCTGCTTCTGGAGGGGGGGGGGAGAAGTTAGTAATAGTTGATTTATTGACAGTTGAGAGGCGGGCTGAAAGAGCAGAGCTCAACCCCTGCAAATACCATTAGGTGAATACAGCATTAGAAACCCATGGAACCGCAGACCGCCAAAGCCACAAATGGCAAAACTGTGTTACGCCTTAAAATCTACCTGGAAAAGATCATCAAGGTAAATGGGGAAGGAGTTGGACCTTCAACAAGCCATAACCTCCTGCCCTCATCGAGGCCACTAGGGTTAGTGCCCCTCAGGTAAATTAGGTAAAACTCAGGTTATTAATCAGGTTATTACTCATGGAAATAACTAACAACACCCTGTCATACCCAAGACAGAGTATAATACTGGTATACTGATATATGACAATGTTCTGTTCAACAGTTATTTTTAATGGCATGCCAAAGTAACCATTCACACATCATCAACTCACCTGTTGAGTACTAAAATCAAATCCCAAGAAGTTCTTCAGTTCGTGAGGTGCCATGTTGGCCCCTAGCTCAACGTCAGTCATAATGACGATATGCAGTTGATATAGAGAAGAGAGATAACGGGAGACGCGAGATAAGATGATATAAGACGGGTGGGCGGGGGGGAGTGGCAGGTGTGCCTAGACCTGCTCCACACACCTGTCTTAGTCGTCACACAAGTCTACCTGTCTCCTCACGCCACTTCGATGAGCTATTAAGTTATATTCGCACATAAAGCGGGGTAATGCGAGGTTTACTTATGAGGTAGCAGACTTATATCTAAGGAGCAACTTCTTGAGTCAGTCTCCTGACCAATGCTGTAAACATTGCCTTCGATACGCTGCTTGCGTTCCTGGCTTCGACTGTGGCAAAAAACAAAAAAAATTAAATTAACACACCACAAAAAATCCTTGTATGTATTTATGACAAAATAAATTAATAATCACAAAATTACACATATATGTTCTGAAAAAATCTTACTTAATTTAAGCCGTTTGTAGTTCATATCAACTAATATTAAAAAGTTGGAACGCGTGATGGTGGCGTCATTGGCCTTAACGAGCGAACAACCTAAGCATGACGACTCCACCCTACTAACAAACAACTACAATACCTCACTCACCGCTTGTAATAACAAGACTGTAACTTGCTTAGCTAAATAAATAGTGGGGTTCAGTCCCTGAGCCCATTATGTGCCTCTGTAACCCTTTCCACTACCGCCCACAAGATGGGTATGGGGTGCATAATAAATGAACTAAACTCACCGCTTAGAATAACAATAACCATAATAACAATCATTTTTTTATACAAAAGAATGTGTTGTACGAAGAACATAAGAGAAAGGCTCAACTATAAGGACAGAAGATACATAAGGAGCCGGCGGCTGAGCGGACAGAACACTGGACACGTGATCTTGTGGTCCCGGGTTCGATCCCGGGCGCCGGCGAGACACAATGGGGCAGAGTTTCTTTCACCCTATGCCCTTGTTCACCTAGCAGTAAAATAGGTACCTGGGAGTTAGTCAGCTGTCACGGGCTGCTTCCTGGGGTGGAGGCCTGGTCGAGGACCGGGCCGCGGGGACGCTAAGCCCCGAAATCATCTCAAGATAACCTCAAGATACACAAAGTGTTTCGGACAAAACTTCAAATAATTTAGATAAAAAAATAATTAAAATGCGAAGGGTAAACTCTTAATACCAAAAGAGAAGTAAGCTAATAAAATGGAGAAAGTACAAGAAAAAATAACAAATGAATACACTAAAAAAGGTGATAATGATGACAGGCATAACCACTGAGCCACAGTCCCTGTGGATCAGTGGTAAAGCACTCGCCCGGCGCTTCCCGCGCGCTTTGGCCTGGGTTCGTATCCTGGCCGGGGAGGATAAGAGGATTGACTGGGCTCCAATCTTTAACTGTAGCCTCTGTTCATCCAATAGTGAATGAGTACCTGATTTAGCGGTCGTGGTTTGGTCAACAAAAAAGTGTAATTTGATAAAGATAATTTTTTTCATTTGGATAAGTTATGTGAAGAGAATAAATTAAGGGATATATACCCTTAACATACGGCATAATCAGGAAGAGCATTAACAAACTAAAAGACTCAAAAACCTCCAAGTGTAGATGGAATTCAATCCAAAGTCGTAAAGAAACTGGCATAGGAACTAGGCCTATCGCCGAAACTCCTTTTCAATAAATCCCTGGACCAAGGGATGGTACCCATAGATTGAAAATATGCAAATGATACCCCGCATCTCAGTGCTACTTTTGATAATTACTTATTTACCCCTATTTAAAAAAAAGACAGAAAGAGATCAACAGAAAACTATTGTTATTGTTTATAACAATAACAACAGTTGATTGGAAAGTTTTCATGCTTGCAAACTGTTTAATAAATGTAAGAAAAGCCGTCAAAGATTGAGATAAGATGTACACGTTCCAAAGTATATGCGTAACTGCTTCGTGAAGCAGGGGCCAGATTCACGAAGCAGTTACGCATATACTTAGGAACGTGTACATCTTATCACAATCTTTGACGGCTTTGGTTACATTTATTAAACAATTTACAAGCATGAAAACTTGCCAATCAACTGTTGTTATTGTTATAAACAGCCTCCTGGTGCTTCGGAGCTCATTAACTGTTTAATAATTGTAAACAAAGCCGCCAAAGATTGAGAAAAGATGTACAGGTTCGTAAGTACTTGCGAACTCCTGCCCGAAACGCTTTGCGTAATAGTGGCTGTAGGCATTGTATGTACTAGCTCTATCTATAAATCTATCAATTTTTGTAAAACCTTTTGTATGTACTCACCTAGTTGTACTCACCTAGTTGTGCTTGCGGGGGTTGAGCTCTGGCTCTTTGGTCCCGCCTCTCAACCGTCAATCAACAGGTGTACAGTTTCCTGAGCCTAATGGGCTCTATCATATCTACACTTGAAACTGTGTATGGAGTCAGCCTCCACCACATCGCTTCCTAATGCATTCCATTTGTCAACCACTCTGACACTAAAAAAGTTCTTTCTAATATCTCTGTGGCTCATTTGGGCACTCAGTTTCCACCTGTGTCCCCTAGTGCGTGTGCCCCTTGTGTTAAACAGCCTGTCTTTATCAACCCTGTCGATTCCCCTGAGAATCTTGAATGTGGTGATCATGTCCCCCCTAACTCTTCTGTCTTCCAACGAAGTGAGGTTTAATTCCTGCAGTCGCTCCTCGTAGCTCATACCTCTCAGCTCGGGTACTAGTCTGGTGGCAAACCTTTGAACCTTTTCCAGTTTAGTCTTATGCTTGACTAGATAGGGACTCCATGCTGGAGCCGCATACTCCAGGATTGGTCTGACATATGTGGTATATAATGTTCTGAAAGATTCCTTACACAAGTTTCTAAAGGCCGTTCTTATGTTAGCCAACCTGGCATATGCTGCTGATGTTATCCTCTTGATATGAGCTTCAGGGGACAGGTCTGGCGTGATATCAACCCCCAGGTCTTTCTCTCTCTCTGACTCTTGAAGTATTTCATCTCCCAAATGATACCTTGTATCTGGTCTCCTGCTTCCTACCCCTATCTTCATTACATTACATTTGCTTGGGTTAAACTCTAACAGCCATTTGTTCGACCATTCCTGCAGCTTGTCCAGGTCTTCTTGAAGTCTCAAGCTGTCCTCCTCTGTCTTAATCCTTCTCATAATTTTGGCGTCGTCAGCAAACATTGAGAGGAATGAGTCTATACCCTCTGGGAGATCATTTACGTATATCAGAAACAGGATAGGTCCAAGTACAGAGCCCTGTGGGACTCCACTGGTGACTTCACGCCAGTCTGAGGTCTCACCCCTCACTGTAACTCTCTGCTTCCTATTGCTTAGGTACTCCCTTATCCACTGGAGCGCCCTACCTGTTACTCCTGCCTGTTTCTCCAGCTTATGCATCAACCTTTTATGGGGTACTGTGTCAACTTTCCGACAGTCCAAAAAAATGCAGTCCGCCCACCCTTCTCTTTCTTGCTTAATTCTTGTCACCTGATCGTAGAATTCTATCAAGCCTGTAAGGCAAGATTTACCCTCCCTGAACCCATGTTGATGGGTTGTCACGAAGTCTCTTCTCTCCAGATGTGTTACTAGGTTTTTTCTCACAATCTTCTCCATCACCTTGCATGGTATACAAGTTAAGGACACTGGCCTGTAGTTCAGTGCCTCTTGTCTGTCACCCTTTTTGTATATTGGTACTACATTAGCAGTCTTCCATATTTCTGGTAGGTCCCCCGTTTCCAGTGACTTACTATACACTATGGAGAGTGGTAAGCAAAGTGCTCCTGCACACTCTTTCAATACCCATGGCGAGTACTTTACCCATGTATGTAAAGTAAAGTACATGTAAAGTACATACCCATGTATGTACTTTACCTGAATAAACATTGATTGATTTATTTATTACTTGCGTAACTGCTTCGTGAATCTGGGCTAGATTCACGAAAGCACTTACGCAAACACTTACGAACCTGTCCATCTTTTTTCAATCTTTGGCGGCTTTGTTTCCAATTATTAAACAGTTAATGAGCTCCGAAGCACCAGGAGGCTGTTTATAACAATAACAACAGTTGATTGGCAAGTTTTCATGCTTGTAAACTGTTTAATAAATGTAACCAAAGCCATTAAAGATTGAGGAAAGATGTACACGTTCGTAAGTGCTTGCGTACCTGCTTTCGTGAATCTGGCCCATGGCCCCAGGGGCCCCCCTAAAAGTTTAGCTAAGTTTAGGGTGAGCGTCCATCACGTTTTCTGTAAATCAGACGGTCACGTTTTCTGTAAATCAGCTGATGTCCGCGTCAAAACAATCAACAGAACAAAATGGCCTCACGCCGCCCTCCTCCCTGACCAGCTGCCACTTCTCACGCCCCTCGGCGCCTCCACACCTGCTGGGAACCTCCCGCAGCAGGTACAATGACCACATGATCCCACATCTGCCACACCTGTTAAAGTCTTTAGAGCAATTATGCGTCGCGACCATAAACAACTTGGAAAAGTTGATTTTCGTTCGGTTTAAACTACACAAGTTTGTGCAAGTGTGAGTTTATTGTAAATTAAGTGTTAAGTTGGGTGACTTGATGGGTGACATGTGGCTCAAGCTAGTTGGCCGTCAAGTTGCAGTCTAACTTAGTCTTGTTTACACCAATTTGGAAATGGAGATTGGAATTATGTCATTCTGATGGTCTTATTTGGTCAACTTTTGCCCAGGTTGACAACTCTCCTAAGTTGTCTGAGTTCGAACCCTCCCTCACATATCTGAACCCACTCTCACGTATCTGAACCCACTCTCACATATCTGAACCCACTCTCACATATCTGAACCCACTCTCACATCTCTGAACCCACCCTCGCATATCTGAACCCACTCTCACGTATCTGAACCCACTCTCACGTATCTGAACCCACTCTCACATATCTGAACCCACTCTCACGTATCTGAACCCTCCCTCACGTATCTGAACCCACTCTCACGTATCTGAACCCACTCTCACATATCCGAACCCACTCTCATATATCCGAACCCACCCTCACATATCCGAACCCACCCTCACATATCTGAACCCACTCTCACATATCTGAACCCACTCTCACGTATCTGAACCCTCCTCAGGTATCTGAACCCACTCTCACGTATCTGAACCCACTCTCACATATCTGAACCCACTCTCACATATCTGAACCCACTCTCACATATCTGAACCCACTCACATATCTGAACCCACTCTCACGTATCTGAACCCACTCTCACGTATCTGAACCCACTCTCACGTATCTGAACCCACTCTCACATATCTGAACCCTCCCTCACGTATCTGAACCCACTCTCACATATCTGAACCCACTCTCACATATCTGAACCCACTCTCACATATCTGAACCCACTCTCACATCTCTGAACCCACTCTCACATATCTGAACCACTCTCACATATCTGAACCCACTCTCACATATCTGAACCCACTCTCATATATCTGAACCCACTCTCACATATCCGAACCCACTCTCATATATCCGAACCCACCCTCACATATCCGAACCCACCCTCACATATCTGAACCCACTCTCACATATCTGAACCCACTCTCACGTATCTGAACCCACCCTCACATATCCGAACCCACTCTCACATATCCGAACCCACCTCACATATCTGAACCCACTCTCACATATCTGAACCCACTCTCACATCTCTGAACCCACCCTCACATATCTGAACCCACTCTCACATATCTGAACCCACTCTCACATATCTGAACCCACCTCACATATCCGAACCCACCCTCACATATCTGAACCCACTCTCACATATCTGAACCCACTCTCACATATCTGAACCCACCCTCACATATCTGAACCCACTCTCACATATCTGAACCCACTCTCACATCTCTGAACCCACTCTCACATATCTGAACCCATCCTCACATATCTAAATCCCCCTCACATATCCGAACCCACCCTCACATATCTGAACCCACCCTCACATATTTGAACCCACCCACACACTTTTCTGAACCCATTACACCTACCCAGACCTATCCAAATCCACACAAACCTATCACAACCTACCCAAACATATTGGAACTCGCCAAAATATATCTGAACCTGCCCACACACATATCCAAAGGTATCCATAAAAACACAAATATATAACATTAACATTTTATTTAGGCAAAAGTACATACATTGGATATATAGTTATTTTTGGATTCATAGGTAGGCGGGTACGTTGCCTAAAGCCACCAATACGCAGAGCATTTCAGGCATAATGTGGAAAACTCGTCTTGCAAAACAACAACAAAACTGTCGTAAAAGGTGCCCGAGAACCAGCAGAAACGCCCGTTACTCGAAATGCTCGTTGATAGAGCCGCTCATTAATTGAGATGCCACTGTACTGTATCAGCTAAATGTTCACTCACTTAATGGCTAAAATGTGAGTTTGATTTACATTGGTATAGTCCAGCCAGTATTGTAATGATTTGTATGGTATAGGTTAAGTAATAATTTTAATTAAGAAGCAATAAGATGCTTATCTTAACATATAAGAAGGTTAGGTGAGGTCGGTGTTTTCTATGAAGCTTTTCAAGGTAAACTAAAATATTCACAATCAATTAGTATGTCACATATGCACTTATTAAATAAGCCAATATTGCTTAAGCAAGTGCTAGAACGGGTTGCAAGTTGTTACAGATTAAGTTGTGATCCTGATACTGACAATGTCAACAAGCTATGCTGTTATTGTGACTATTATACTGTACTTTTCATGTAAATTTTCCTAATTATATATGTACAACTATTTATGCAACCTGTCCGCCTACAAAGAACGTCGCTTTTCGCTCGCATGCGTTACATAAGGCCAAAATTTGTCTTACTAGGAAATAGAAGCAGCTCGCGAAAGTGACATACTGTCCCATTTTCTGTTTTGGGTTCTCTGGTAGGTTAGGAGAGGACATTTTCAATTAACCAATTTCTTGAAGATGGAAAACCTTAGGAGGACGGGCTGATTTGGGAGCAAAGTCTTTCACTTGATTGGTTGCAGTTTGTTCTGTCAAAATGAAAAAGAAGAAAGAGAAGGGAAGTGAAAGAAAATATAGACAAGTGGTGCTAAAGATATCAGATTCACCAAGAATTGATTGCGGGACAAGTGATTCAAAGGGACATTAGAAAAGCAAGATATCCAATCATCTTGAAAATCAAGACATTCAACAACTGTAATTGGGACAGTGCAATTCTTAAAGTAAGGCTAAGGTTTTGTTCCATTAAGTTCCCAAGCGTTAAGTGCATATGGCCGGCACTTAACCTAGCCAGACTCGTTCCCCACACCTACTACGATAGAAGAAGGAAGACAATGGAGGACAGATCTTATTTACAGTAATAGTTTACAGTTATTTGCAACACCCAGCCATCTGTCCTTCCAGTGGTTGTGTAGGGCATTATGAATGACTTAGTAGAAATCTGAGTTAGGAATCCATTTTTGGAAGAGGGGACCAGCCCAATCATCTTCTTTAGAAGTAACACCCACACTTTCAGTAGAGGTTACAGCAATGTGATACGACTGAGGACTCGCCAGAATTAACCTATCTTGTATAGGCCCAGATTACCCAAAAGGCCTTGGACCCACCAACATATTTTTTTGTACCATAAAAATGGACAAATATCAAATAATACTTGGAATAATCAGCTATTTGATAATGCTGTCCAATTATTTTTTCATGTAATTCCCATACTGTACATATTGTCGTATGGGCTTTCACCATTTCACATTACATTTCACACAATCGAGGGGCGGCAGCAGAAGAGTGCACAGTATTAATCGTTTTTATTTACTGTTCATTCAAGAGATATTCTAAATACACAAGCAACTTTACTCTAAGTTGTCGGCAATTTATAGCATCATAGGTATTCCTACAGAAAACTATGCTTTATGGATTATATAACTATGATAATATTGTGTGAATTATTTAATAATGGGGGGTAGGCAGCACCTACAGTATAGGTTTGATCAGCAAAACCAAACAAGAAGCCAACACTTGTCACCAGACTTTAACCCATCTGTAAACAGAGCAGAAGCACATCAATGGCACATCACATCAGGGCTTTACAAAGTTTTGCAGGGGTAGATCCTTCTTGAGGGCAAGTTTTGTAGGGGATGGATCCTCCTTGAGGGCAAGGTAGGAACAGTATGGGGGGATATATGGGGTACAATCCTGAAACAGGTCATCCACGCATTAAAAAAAAAAGAAAAGTAAATGAGAGAGAACAGGGCATACAATAGGGCAACATTCAAGGTATGGCACAAGTGGGAATGAGAAGGCAAACCCACAATTTGTAGATTGTTAGGCATAGGAGTTAAAATTGGCATTTTGTTTTCTGTAGTAAAAATGATTTTCTAAAATTGTATACTGCTATACTGTACAACATTTAATTTGTTATAAATGTTTGTTAAAAAAAATTCAGAGTGGGTGGGGGATTACAAAAAACAATGTTCAGTGTGATTGGGATCAATACTGTTTGTGGCAAAATAATTGTAATTGTTTCAGGTTATGCATTCTATTTTCCAACAATTTTATTCCTTTTTTCAGGAATGAAATGGGATAAGTCACCTTCCTGAGTAAGCTTCATTTTAGATGCCGATTCCCACCCTTAAATGTCTACCACAGGCAAAATGTCACGTACAACAGGAGCCTCCACAAGCAAGCAGAATGGGGGGTCAACACTTTATCAGTGTGATGTTTGTGGAAAGGACTTTCCTTTTAAAGTTGTACTTGATATGCATAAAAAAGATCATACATTTAAGAATGTCTTTAAGTGTCATATATGTGGTGTGTCTTATCCCAAGAAAAGTCAACTGGATATGCACTACAGAAAACACACGGGTGAAAGACCATTTAAATGTGATGAATGTGACTCATCCTTCATGAACAGCAGTAACCTGCAACGTCACAAACGTAAGCATGTTTGCAAGCGGCGCTATGACAGCGATGAATGGGAGGCAGCTTACACCCTAAGTGATAATTTGAGTGCTGAGAAACGAGCTAAAAACAATGCAGAAGAAGACAACTCTGAAAACCCCTATACCTGTACAGAATGTGGTGAAACTTTTTCCAAGATGAATACCCTAATGGTTCACAAAAGGAAGCACTCCGGTGATAGGCCTTTCTCATGTGAGGAGTGTGGAGCCATGTTCGCAGTACGTGCTAGCCTGGATTACCACAAGCTGAAACACACTGCCGGAGAGTCGTCTTACTGGCAGAATGTATGTGACATTTGTGGTGAAGCATTTACTTCGAAGGACGGTCTCATGCAACATCAGAGAAAGCATACTGGTGCTAGGCCATTCAACTATGATAGGTATTTTGCAGCATTCTCAAATTCTGGTAATAGTGCTTCAATAGATGGGAACATGCAAGTTTCTGGACCACAGATTGGAGTCCAGCAAACAACAGGGCAGCAAGTACCTGGGCAGGATCAACAGCTTCCAACACATCAGCTTCACCCAGGTCAACACCACCACCACCACCAAATACAGCAGCTTCCCAACCAACAGCACTATGCACAACATATACATCACCAGCAACAACAGCAGCAGCCAGAACAGCAGCAAGAGGAAGGACAAGAGTCATCAGAGCTCACTCTTCAACTGCACGAGCTGCAGCCATCGCCTCAGTTACATCAGATAGGTCAAGGAGCGTCTCACTTACAGATACCCTCAGCTCTGGGAGGTCAACATGGTACTCAGGGGTATGCAACTCAGGTCAGCCAGGAGCAAGTTGTTCCAGGACCTATGGGGCCTCAAGCATTGCCGGTACAACAAACTAATGGGAGAATGGGAAATATGCAGGATGTTAATATCAAGGAAGAACCGCATGAATGACTATCAGTCATACTTTGTCAGTCAATTTTGTGTGATACTATGTTAAAATCATACACAATGAATGTTTAACATTGTTGATAACTGTATTAATTTAAGTTCTTAATGTTTAGGAACTATCTTTTATGAGAACAATTTCAATACAATATTTTTATTATGAAACTGTTAGTCTGACCATACAAACTCTATATGAATAATTTGATTTTCTTCAGTTCTTGATGTATTAATACAAAATTATTGAAATTTATAAAACTTCTGCTTGCAGGCTTGTCAACTTGATTAGCCAGAGCAAAGTTTGTTATATGATCTCCGAGTTGTCAGTAATTTTGTACGTGCACTAATTAGCCCAGACAGAATTTTGTGAAGATTAATAATGTTCAGAAAAGCTATACTGTACAGTAAAACTGAGATAAACTGAACAAATAAACAAGGGCCGTGATGAAGGTTCAAACCTATGCACGAGATGTTCCCAGAAGCACCTTAGTCAACTGTACCACGACATGGTCAAAAGAATTGCAACCTGGAGTGCTACTGCCCTTACTATGGAATGCTTCGGCCCTTGTGGATTTGTTCATTTGATATACGTATCACGCTATTGTGATTTCTGTGTGAGATAAACTGGTTCTATATGATAGTGGGGAATAACAGGTATTGTGGCCTCTTGAATTCCGCTTGTGAGCGGTAGCGCAAATGCATTACAGAAGGCACAAAAGGTCTTTATCAGACCTTATGTAATAATCTAAGATGAAGTCTGATAAAGACCTTTTGTGCCCTCTGTAATGCTTTTGAGCTACCGCTCACAGGATGAGTATGGGGTGCACAATAAACTAGCTGCCTCCGGCGGCAACAATCAAATTGAATACGGTTTACCACTCTAACACGTAGACATTTCTGCTTGTCCCACTTTGTGCTGAAGCGGCGGCATTAATCCGGATGTTGTGCCTACATTGTGCTACTTTTCATACCTCTTGATCACTATAGAGAAGTTAATTGTTTTAGTTGAATATTCATCATGTATAGTATGCCTGTATACACCTTCATACACCTGTATACACCTGTATAAAAGGTGGTGCAGGTGATGTAGCTTCCTTACACAAATGTGTTGAGGGAGGGCGAGTTCCCTGTTAATACTGAAACACTGAGGTGTAGTGCTCTACAGTATCCTACAAATTTACTTCATCATCTCACATTAAAACTAGTGATAAATTTTTGTAAAAAATTACCCACAAGAATAATTATGGGGAAAAGAATGATGAACTGATAATCTTGGTAATTTTTTTTTTCAGATTCACTTAAAAAGTATTCAATCAAAAGGATATTTACATTGTCAGACACATCAGTGGTCCTTCAATCAGATTCACTTACATTTCCTCTACATTTCTCATTTTGTTATTTCAAAATTTGAATCATAGTACAATTTTCCTTGATAATATTTTATTATTTTGTTATTCTGATTGGATTCAGGATCCAAAAAGTGCCGGAACGTGTGGTCGTTCAACACTTTATAAATATGCAGCATTTTAATTCACATTAAATAGCAGTTACCTTCATATAAGTACAGTACTATAATATTAAAGTACACTTTTTTCCTACATGTACAGGTTCTTTAGAGTCTAGTATTTTAGGATTTTTATTTTGGCTGAAGTGATCAGAATGATAAATATGGCAGAGTTTGCATGCACCATCCTTTAAGTGATGGAAAATGTATATATGTTAGAAAACATGTATTTTGGTATGAAGCTGAAATACAGAACTGTACTGTAATTTAGAAACTACATGATTGCCTAATGAGCAAATTATTTAAGATAAGTGATATTATTCATAATGTATGTGCCAACTGTTCATTCCGAGGAAAATCACAGCACTGTTCAAAAAAGTTCAATCATCCGTATAGCGACCCGCCCGAGTGCAAGATGTGTAAACTACTGTACAAGTTTATGCCATTTGATAACCAAGAGTACATGTACTAGGGTTTCATGTGCTCTTAGGTACACATGTATAGTACAGGTGTGTCATATGTTCTCAAGGATACACATACTCGTACTAGAGTACCATATCCACTGCACTGCGCAACCCGTCCTCGCAAATTTGTATAGTCAATATTGACTTATTAAATAAGTGCATAGGTGACATACTTAACATAATAGTTTCCCTTGAAAATCTTCAAGGGAAATTATCTATTATGTTAAGTATGTCACCTATGCAGGTAACTAATAAGTCAATATTGACTATACGAATTTGCGAGGATGGGTTGCACTGCGCAGAGCGCCTTTACGCGCTCTGCGAGTTGTGGTATTTTTTTTAATTAGACTATATTTTCATGTTTTTTTTTTTAATGTTTTCATCACTCTTTGTGTTTGGAAATGGAAATGATTGAGTTTGGATTTGACATCAACTTTTACCTGAACATTTATAAAAAAAACACAAAAATATGTCTTTGACAATTGCACTAAGAAGCTTTTGCCAAAACCAGGTGAGCAGTGCAGGGGATATGCTCTCAAGTATTTAGCAGGGACATTTATGGTGAGGATTTCATCAGAAATTCTTGACATTCCAATTTTTTTTTTTTTTGTTCTTGAACCTTGCTGTTTTTTGTTGAAAGATGCATATAACTTACCTTTATGTTAGGTTTAAGGCTGGGTGTAATGTGTACATCAATGAAGTGGTGCACAAGTCACCTTGTGTAGCTGAATGCCTGTAGCAAGTATATACTGTATAAATAGATAGCATTTTGTATATAGTCCACTTCATTGAATTTTTGGATTTTTTTTTCCAATGATTCATTCATGGCTATTGTAGTAAATATAATAGGCCTTGCAATTATATACTGTACGGGAGCCAGTCGAGTGATCTTCGCACTCGTCACCTTTGTGATGTTAATTTATGTTCAAGACATTTTATGTATGATAACACTTATTGAAGGTTAATGAAGGAGCTGATTGAAAATCTTAAATTTTCTGCAGCAGTACAAAAGAACTTACCTCTGGGATTGTGAAATGATACAGCTGAGGCACATTCACTCCAAGCACAACGGTGGTGGTATTGTGTTGTCATAACCGGGGCTAAGGCAACGGTGGCTGTTGTGGTGGTATCGTGTTGTCACAACTCTGTCCAAGGCACCGGTGGCTGTGTTGTCATGTTGTCACAACCCGGGCCAAGACAACAGTGGCTGTTGTTTCAGTGTCATTTGTCACAACCCGGGCCTAGGCAACGGTGGCTGTTGTTTCAGTGTCGTTTGTCACAACCCAGGCCAAGGCAACAGTAGTGGCTGTTGTGTTGTGTTGTCGCAACCAGTGTGAAGGCAACAGTGGTGGCTGTTGTGTTGTCACAACCCAGACCAAGGCAACAGTGGTGGCTGTTGTGTTGTCACAACCCAGACCAAGGCAACAGTGGTGGCTGTTGTGTTGTCACAACCACTCACAAGTTAATAAGTACACCACTCATGAAACTTTGTAATATGATAAAATATGAACACAAATTGCCAGTTATCCTTGCTGTTTTGATGACCTACACAAAACCTCTAAAGATTCAAACTTGAAAGACCAACTTCGATATTGTGATTTCAGCACCTGTATAAAATATAAAAGTTAATACAGTACCATTATTCAGCCAAGCAAATATCTATTAGTGCATTATTGGTTATTTACATAAATCTTTATTTTTTTTAAATTAGTACTGTAATTCAAAAATTAAGGGTAATCCTGGATTCAGTTCGGCTTTCAGATAAACAGTAAATCCAAGGAGACAGGGCATTATTAGAATGAAGTTGGGGGGGGGGGGGCTGTTAACAAGGTATGTGATTGTCGTGAACACTGAAGTCTCTCTGGTGTGGTGCCCAGGTTTTGGCAAGCCAATAACACAAAAAAACACGGAAATATTTTATATACTTATGTAGGATCTGGTTAGATTGCAAATATTTATAAAGATTTATATTTATTTACTATGTAGATTAATACAAGGTGTAAACTGTAACTGACAAGTTCTGCTAATACATGATGTATGTACTTCAAGGTGAAATAGGGAAGGGCCTCCTGTATTGCATTATCGGTTAATGAGCAAAATGGTTTGCATAAATATTATTGGTTGTGTAATCTCAACTAGTGACATTTTGTATTTTATTTGCCAATGTACAACTGATTTTTATGTTGAATTAAAAATGTGAAACATTTGGATAAATTATTTTTTTTGGTATATACTGCCCCATTTTATTGAGTCTTGTTACATATCTATATTTATATTACATAGCCCTGTAAATATTTAGGAGTCCCAGTATTTGACCGTCCATGAAATAATTCTAAACAATATAGACAACCAGCAAAGTATACGAAACGTAGAAAGTGAACCACGAGACACCGAACTGGGCGAACTACCCAGTCACGAAGCTGTTCATTCGTCAATTCCGCCTGCACACCACCAGGTGAATGTGTATCCAGCTTTTTGGTCCCATAACCTTCCCCCATCAGTCATATTGCCTCACGCAGTGCAATAAGACGACGTTATGTTCCTCATTTCTGCTAAGCTCACTTCAAGCCCCAGTTATTGAGGTAAGTGTTAGCCATCCTGGACATGGGTGGTTTTTGGCCTTTGCTTGTGTACTCGTTCTGTATTTTAGTATTTACTTCACATGCATGTATATTATGTTTTCATTTCTTGTGTGGACTCTTGATTAATTGTTCACTTGAAATGGCTCCTACCTAGAGTGACCATTTCCAGGTGTTTTGCTGGTGTGTCTCCCACCCAGCCAGATCGTCTTCTCTGGTGCGTTCGAGTGACTGTCTCTTAAGGGTCTATATAGTCCTGAGGATGGAGCCTTGCCCTTAGCAATGCAAAGGTCTTTGACTTCACTGCAAGGCTTTGAGTTTGGAGACACTGGAATGTTCTTCCTTCGGGGGTCACAAAGGAAGTTCGCGTGTGCTGTTAAAGGTATGCCAACTTATACCCTCAAACAGCTGCCTGTGCCCCTAGGCTATTTTTGGCATTTGGGATATTCAGCAAGCAACATCTGTACTTTCTGCTTGGTCCATCCTTCAGGACCTGGCCAGCCCACTTGGTTTTCGGCAGTTTTGCTTAGCTGGCTCTCCGATTCTGTACTTGTTGTAGTGAGAAAGGAATGGAATGGAACTATCCGGTGAAGGTGCTAAGCTATTTCCACTATAGCACTAGGAAGAGGTCAGGATAAGGATTTGGGATGGGGACAAGGGAAAGGAATGGTGCGCAATCACTTGGACAGTAAGGGATTGAACGCAAACTTGCATGAAGCGAGACCATCGCTCTACTGTCCAGCCCAAGTGGTTGCGAGGTTTTTAAAATAGCCATCGGTGTATTGTATTCCAATGGCTATCCATTACTACCTCTACAATGGTGCCTGTTGATGGACTAACACTTGAATTTTGGGACCTGCAAATGTGTTGTCATAATGTGTCTGAATTGGCTCTCGACCCCAACCCAGGGAGTTGACATCATGAAGCAGCTCTCAG